>JAYJMB010063228.1:0-25917 GCA_036873735.1 Pouteria campechiana
AAACACTGTAGAATCGCGTTTTGGCTGCAAAAAGCGCATTTACACTCCCAAAACGCCAGGCCAAACAGGCCCTAAGTATAGGTGTAAATAGCCAATCCGAGGTGCTGCCGGCCAGTACAAATGGAAAAAGACGTCTACACAAATCCAAGTTAACACGTGCAAGCCACCAGCCTTTGACAGGAAGGCTTGTTCGGTTGCTCACTGGCTAATTAGCTAGTGGGTGATAAGTAGAACTCAAGGAAGCAGAGATTGTTTCGCATAACTGAAATGCTAACAAAAATGGAAAAGGACTCTGAGTTCCCTCGTAGATCATAAACTAAATATATAAAATTTTGTCTAAAATAACACAATTTAAATATTTGGATGAATTAAAATAAATGATTTTAATGAATGTTGACTTGATAAATAAATACAAAAATTTTAAAAAGTAATAAAATTTGATTGGAGTATTTACAATTTTGTGTAAGTGGATATATTTAAACTTAGCAAAAATAAATTAAAATATTTAAAAGTTTATTTGTTTATTATTGGGTATCGAATATGTCTCTAGTCCCCCATCACCTAGGTCAGGTGAAATGCGCACATAGATAAGTCTCATGTAGTCTTCTAATCCTCAAGACGTGTTTTGGAAAGTCATGCGGCTTAATCACTCTACAATCAAAGAAGACAATATTTTTTTAGGGTGACCTTGGGTGGGTCCTATTCTACAGTAGTATCAGAGCCAGATGGGAGAGGTTAGGTGTCAGTTATATCTCTGATCCCACATCGCATGGTTCAACTAAGATGCGCTAGTAAATAAGTCTGGCATAGTCTCCTAACTCGTAAGACGCATTTTGAAAAATTATAAAGGTGCAATTGAGTTTACTAGCAGAGTAGATAATATCTTGCAGGGTGGCCCTAAGTGAATCCTACTCTACAATGGTATCTAAGCCAAGTAGGGGATATTGGGCGTCAAATATGCAAACCAAAGGAGATAGTATCTTGTGCGAGTGGCCTTGAGTGAGTGTGTTCTACATTTATAATAATGTTGCTTTTCAAATAAATATCAGCATGCATTGTATCACAAAGTTATCCCATCTCTTTGTAACTCTCATTACTATCACTTGTGGTACATTTCTATTGCACTTGATCAATTCATTTATTTAATTTTTTGAAAATTAAATCATTAAAAAATCCAGCAAATTCTAAAATGGTGTATAAAATGCTTTTGCAAGATTTGCATAATAAGAGTTGACGTGAAAATTGCATGATGGGAGGAGATGAAATGAAACAAACAAACAAAGAAAAAAAATTACTTTTGGAATTATAAAATAGTAATAGGATAATTTTAGAAAATCAACATTCCATAAGCTAAAATGCACCTCATGAGGAACGCAAGGCTTATACATAAAATGGGGCTCGCAAGCCTTTAGATAAACTCCATCAAACATTGCTTCCTTTATAGGAAGATTTATTTTAAGCAACTAAGCTGTAAGCCCATAAATAAGTAAAACCAAACAAACCCATATTGGAGAGTTATAAAGAATATATACTCAAAGATTTCTTTCTTGCCGCCTTGAAATCCTTGCTCACTAGTTTTAAATATATGTGCTAAAACAGGACCGGACCCACTTCCACTTATGCTAAAACAGAATCTACATTTCATTTCACAGAGTTTCATGATCAACTACCATTGGCATCCACTAGCTTATATGGAAGCTCAAAAATGATACTTGTCTACCTGGATCAATTTCAACCTCTACATCAAACCACCAAACAAATGTAGCCATTCTCCAATAAGCATTGCCGTCTCTGATATTTCTGTAAAATCCAAGTCCATGGGAGAATTCCTTGGCCTAAGAATCCATCTCATGTGATAACGAAATGAACTTCTCTCACCCAAAAAGCGGGCAAGAGGGTTACCTGTGCTACTCCTTCGGACAAGGGTTTCCTCCAAGTGTCATTGACTATGTACACGCTTGAGGGGGCTATTTCATTGGGGCAAGGGAAAAAATAAATTAAAATCATCCAAGTGCACATGAACTTTGGAAATATTTCTCCTGCGCAAGAAGTTTTCTTTATTTTTTTTCAGAAAAAAAAAACACCATCTCAAACCAGAGAGAAAGGCTTCCATACTTGTTTAGGTGCATCTCATCAGCTTGTTCCGTAACCAAATTAATCCTACCATATTAAGTAGAGTAATAATCGTACCTAACCATCTGACAAGCCTCGCTTGTTTTCACTGACTGAGGGCATAATTTCCGAAGGAAAAATAGAGAGAGAATGAATATCCAAAAAAGCTCCTAATATGGTTCAGCTACTTTTATTTATATCCCTCTCTGGCTCTCTTATGGCACAACTCGCTACTCACTTTCCAAAATCCTAACAAAATTAGCTGAGATGACCATCTGCTTTTTATTCCTCTACGAACACTACCCTAAAATCATCTAGAATATTCGACCTTGTTCACACTAATAATCAGACGTCTAATCTGCGTGGCCTAGCTCTGGAATAAGGCCTTAAACTTTATGACCCTCCGCTTGGTCCTCTGATTGGACCCACTGCTGTCCACTTCCCATGCGTGGGCTAATGTCTCTAACATTCCTCCCTGCTCGAGACGGCGTGTGGTCCTTCAGGGGAAATGAAGGAAATCACTTGTAGAAAATATTCAATGGTTCCCTCATCACATCAGCAGGAAAGCAGCATTGCTATTGAACCAAGAGTTCTTGTACTGGGGCACCCTATTGAATTATAGTTCAATGATCTAAAATTTGTTGGGGTGTAAAGACAAAGCCACTATTGGACGTTGTACTCATGATGGGTTTGGAAACCGCCCAGAGGCAGCACTTCCCATTAGAGATGACTGCCATGAGAGGTAATATTTTGTTACCAATCGACATACCCATTTGCCTGACCATTTCTTTTTGCTGTCTATAAATGGGGCAGTGTAGATGGGTCGGAAGGCAGTGGAGAGTGCGTAGAGAAAACAGAGAGAATTCATAGCTTATCCCAAAGGGCATTTAGGTTGTTGTGATTTTCGTTGTGATTTCACGCTCGATTAGCGAGAGAAAAGAAGGAAAACTCAAGAGGCAGCAATCCATTCTATCTTCCGCATGTTAAGATTCTCCAAATCATAAAGGTAACAATGGTATCAGAGCTTTAAATGCTTCTTGGTTTTCTAATTAATCCTCTATATGAAATGGGTTTGCTGTGAATCTGAAATGAGTTTCCTTCAAAGTATTTTCTTTCATTACGCCATGGCTACGAACGAATGGGGAAGAAGATTGTTTTTGCTTTTAATTTGAAGAAAGTCCTTGCATTTTCCCTCTGTTTTGAAATGAATCTTTTCTTTTAATTTGCAAAAAACCCTTTTTAGGCTTGTGCAAATGGGCCCAATAGACAAGCCAAAGTCTATGCCTAACGCCCAGGCCTGCGGCGGCGACGGTTTGGCGGCTGGCAGTGACATGTGGTGCCGCCAGATTCGTCTAAATTATTTTTAATGTATTTTTCAACCCTGAACTCCGATTTGGACATATAAATAGTTATTTTCTATATTTTTGGATGCTCTAAATCTAATGAAAGGGTCATATTTTGTGTTTGAGGTCTAATTTTATATGTTTTAAAAATATAACATATTTTTTCCTTATTAATATGTACTTTTATTTGTGTTAAATGTAACCACTATGAATAAGGAACTCTTGAAGACCCCTATGGATATAATATCTGACTTTATGAATTATAAGATAAATTCAAAGCATGATATATATAGGCATATAATTTTATTTATGGATATGATTATTGAACTAAAAGGCAAAGGTATTCATGTAAGCTCCAAATAACATGCCTGTGCTCTTATAGACTCTTTACCAGAATCATGGGAAAGAGAGAAGCTCACTTTAAGTCATTACAAAAATGATCCAAATATTTGGAACATTAAATGTGAGCTTAAGTTGATAGAGGAACGCAGAATAATGACTGGGATAAGGCGATCTGCAGTCTTATCAACTTCTTCTAATCTTCGCGCGACTAACTTTCTGAAGTCTAACATAAACAAGAGAGGTTTTTGGCTAGGAAGAGTAGCAAGAAAAGTTTTGGATAGAAATAACTCTTGTATTTTTTGTGATACTTATGTTTTTAAACTCGAGAAAAGACTATGTAATACCCAAATATAAATCTCTTATAAGCTTAGAGTTATCCAATTTTTGTTTCAAATAATAATATACTTTATTTGAGTGAGAGTTCTTAAGTTAGAAGAATTCATAGGGATTCTCACTTAAAACTAAGATTTTGCGTAATCGAGTTGAACCAATGATGATTCAACATTTGTGACACAAAGGATTATTGAGAGCATAACAAACTTTCTATTTCATTCCTTGTGTCATATTATCATTAGTTTAGTTTGTCTTCTGCAGCAAAAATCATAAGTGTATATTTTTTAAATGTTAGTATTAATTCTGCGTATGTCTCTTGTAGTAAACTTGATATCAACAATGACATCCAAAATAATAGTCGTTGACTTGAACAAAGGCAAAAACCTGAATGGTGATAATTTTGATATCTGGCATCGAAAAGTTCACTATATTCTTGAGGAACAAGAAGTACTAGAAAGATTGAGCAATGTTATGAATGAACTTGAAAATAGGAATATTGCTCAAAATAGAAGAGATCATGAGAATTTTATAGCCTGAAAAAAGAAGAATAACATTGCTCGCATCACATTGCTGAGCAGCATGCAAGATGATCTCATGTGTGAGTTTGAGGAGTATTTAAGTGTTCAGGCCATATGGATAGCCTTGAAAGAAAAGTACGACAATACCTTTACTACCAAGGTGAGAAGACTTACTATCAAGTTTAACACTTACAAGAAGCGCCAAAACCAAACTATGAGGCAACATCTTAGAGAGATGTCAAACATGATAAGAGAGCTTAAGTATGCAGTACAAGCTCTTATGGATGAGCAGCAATTACAAGCTATGATAAGATCCCTTTTGAGTAACTAGGAACATATGAAAGTCAATATGGTGCATATTGAAAATATTAAAACATTTGATGACATTGCGCGCCATCTTGAATTGGAAGATGAGCACCTTAAGGCTGCATAATCTTCCATGGAGGCCCTTGTGATCAATTCAAGCTCGCATGGAGTTTTAAGATTCAAGTGCAAGAGAAACCAGGGGTTCTCATAGAAAAGAAGTGGAAATCAGAAAGACTCCTAAGAGACTAAGAAGGGCCAACACAAACGTGGAAAATGCGACGGAAAAAAAGACAAAACCAAGTTCAAATGCTACAACTATGGCAAAATAAGTCACTTTGCTCGTGAATACACTAAGCCAAAGAAGGTATTACTCAACCTAACTCTTGCTTCTGTTTATGTATCTAGCTCAGCGATGCTTACTAAATCTTATCCTATGTTGATTATAGACTCAGGAGCAACAGACCACGTAGTTAGAGACCAAGGAGCTTTCATGGAGTATCGTTGGGTTCTTGCAAGATAAAGGTGGATATATGTAAGGAAACAACTCCAAAGTTAAAGTTAAAGGGATTGGAACATGCAAACTAGAGTTACGTGGTGGACAAACCTTGTTCTTACATGATGTCCTATATGCACCTGACATCCAACGAAACTTCGTGTCCGTTTTATCCCTTCTTAGCCTAGGATATTCATTAAATTTTCATGACAATAGTGTAAATATTTTTTAGGGGATAATTCATTATGACACTGATTTTATTTCTAATGGTTTTATGATATTTTGATATTGATCATAATAAATTTATAATACATGATAATTGCTTTTCTTTAATTTCTTCTTCTAGTGGAGCAAATCTAGATGCAAAAATTTGGCATACTAAATTAAGCCATATTGGGCAAGAAAGAATGAATAGACTAGCTAAAGAAAGTCTATTAGGCCATCTTGCTAAAGTTAACTTGCCCATTTGTGAATATTATATTACTAAAAAACCAACAAGGAAACCATTTGGCAAAGCAACCAGAGTAGAGTTTCCATTACAACTAATCCATTCTAACATATGTGGTCTAATGAATGTGAAGGTAAGGCGTGGTGTCTCATATTTTATCACATTTATAGATGATTATACGTTATTCAGTCATGTTTTCTTGATCTCCATAAGTCAAAAGTATTAGAATGTTTCAGAAATTATACAAGTATGGTTGAGAATCAATTAAATTCCACAATAAAAGCTTTGAGAACTGATCGTGGACTCAAATATTTATCTGAGCAGTTTAAAAATTTTTGTGATGAAAAGGGTATTGTTAAACAACTGACAATTCCAGGAATTCCGCAGCAAAATGGCGTTGGAGAAGGAATAAGATCTTACTGGATATGGTTAGATCCATGATGGCATAGGAAAATCTACCCATCTCATTTTAGGAAGATGCATTGTTAATTGGTGCACATGTAATTGACCATGTGCCTTCAAAATCAGTTACTTCCATACATTATGAATTATAGATGGGAAGAAAACCTGATCTAAGTGATCTACGACCTTGGGGGTTAGCTGCTTATGCCCATAGTCCCTCTCACAAGTATGAAAAATTGAGACAAAGAGAGAAGAAATGTATCTTTATTAGATACTCAGAACACTCCAAAGGAAATGTGTTCATTGGTGAACAAGAAGATGAAAGTACAACTAAATTGAATCACAATATGTTGCATTCTTAGAAGATGATTTTCCTAGCAGAGGCAAGGTTAAAAGGAAGTTCTTTTTTATGAAATAGAAAATCTTGAGGATAGTGGCACTCTTAATTATTCAAATGAATATCAAGAAGAATTACCTCAAACTATTGAACAAAGTAGGAGCGATATACCTCAAGAGAATCAACCTCGTAGAAGTAGTCATAAAAGTATCCCACGCTATCGTTTTGAGATTGAGGGGGAAAATTTTATTACTATTCCAGAAGATGATGATGAGCCCAACTCAGTGATGGAGGCTCTCTCATGTCCAACTAAGGAAGAATAGAGAAGAGCAATGGAAGAAGAAATGGAGTCTATGAGAACAAATCAAGTCTAGGATTTGGTTGATCTTCTATCTGGACTTAAAGCAATTGAGAATAAATGAGTTCTCAAGATTAAACACAAGGCAGACGTATCTATTGAAAGATACAAGGCTCGCTTAGTAGCGAAAGGTTATACCCAGTAGGAGGGTATAGACTATGAAAAAACCTTCTCTCCAGTTGTGAGATTTACCTCAATTTATCTCATTCTTGCAATAGTTGCACATTTAGATTTAGAATTACATCAGATGGATATTAAAATGACATTTCTCAATGGAGAATTGGATGAAAAAATCTACATGGACCATCTGGTAGGTTTCATAGAAGAAGGCCAAGAGCACGAAGTTTGCAAGATCCAACGATCTATCATGGCCTTAAACAATCATCCGGACAGTGGTATCTGAGATTTCATCAAGCCATAATTTTTTATAAGTTTACAATGATCGATGAAGATCACCATGTTTATGTTAAACAGTCCAATGATGATTTTTAATTCTATCTTTATATATGGATGACATATTCCTTGCAGAAAATAATATAGGATTTATTGTTACTATTAAAGAATGGTTGTCCTCCAATTTTGAGATGAAGGACATAGGTAAAGCAGCTTTTATTCTTGGAATAAGAATTCATAGGGATTGTTCAAAGAAATTACTTAGTCTTTCTGAAGAATCATATATTAATAAAATTCTTGAACAATTTAATATGCAAAGTTATAAACCCATTGACAATCCTATAGTGAAAGACGAAGGTTTAAGCCTTCAAATGTGTCCTAAGACTCTCATGGGAAGAAAAAAGATGAGAAATATCACCTATGCTAGTGTCGTTGGGAGCTTGATATATGCTATGATGTGTACTCACCCTGAATTTGTTATATTGTGGGTCTAGCCAGCCGATATTAATTTAACCTGGGACAAGCTCATTGGAAGGCTGTCAAGTAATTTTAAATATCTCTAAGGTACTACAAATTATTTCATATGCTACCAGGGATATGATTTGTGCCTAAAAAATTATACAGATGTTGATTGGGGCAGATACCTAGATGAGTAGAAATTGACTTCAGGTTACGTATACCTACTGAACAATGATGCAATCTCATAGAGTAGCAAGAAACAAACCTACGTAGCACTGTCTAAAATGGAAGCTAAATTTGTGGCATGTTCAGCTGTAGTACAAGAAGTAGTTTAGTTGAGATAATTTTTGCAACATTTGGGAATAACTAAAGATACATCTAAGTCAGTATCTACAAATTGCGATAACTAAGCAGCTATTACATATACAAAAGATCCCCAATATCATTGCAAAACCAAGCACATTGGCATCAAGTATTATTTTGTTTGAGATATTATAGCTAAGAAAGAAGTGATTCCAAATTATATATTTACTCATCACATGGTGGCTGATCTATTCACAAAGCCAATTCCTAGAGATGTATTTTTATCTCATGTAAGATCTATAGGCCTGTGTAGATTGTAATACATCACTCATTAATGAATATTTGTTATTCATCTTCTTGAACAAACTAGATAATATCATATATAAATTAAAAGTATATCAAATAGGTTGAGATTGGTTCTCTCACATGGACAATCGCCTCTGTCATTCAAGGAATGAGCAAAGATGAGACTATACAAATAAAGAATGTTCTATGTGAACATAGAACTTAAGTTATATGTCGCCTTGATATGAGATCAAGATGAGGCTATAATAGTCGAAATGGGAATCTTACATTCCATATAACTTATGAAAAGCCAAATATGAGATCTTCGTGACGTTTGAAAAGCAAGAACTTAGAGCACTCAGATTAGACACTAGATAGCGACTGAACTAAGATCTATATGGTGTTGTAGAGTTAAGACATACACTCCATTAGAGAGAGTTACTCCACCGTAACACGTGTTTCATACTACGTGTGCAATGCGATCAAGAAAAAAAGTGAGTTGATTATATAAATCCTTATCTCCTCACTGTGTGAGTTGTTGGGATAAGATAAATATAAAAATATGCCTTATGTGACTTTCAATTATAGCTTAAGATTATAGTTTAGTGTTTGCTACCTTAGCATGTTATCTACAATCATGAATGATTCGACTATATAAGACATGACTAGGAAAGCAATTAGTCTATGGTTAAAAGGTATAAGTAAGAAATGAAGACTATTTTATACATCCTTTCTGTATGTATTCATTGGTCGACTAATTATGTCACTAGGTAAAAGTTGACTTAATTGTGATTACATGACAAGGAAATGCGCATAGTCAAGTATAGCCTTTAAGGGATTAGGTATAATTGGATTGATGTAGAAAAATAAGTTTGGGGTATGGCGAGTTATTTATAAGGTTGTAGCTATTATGTATCCCTAACAACTACATAGTTACAAGCTCCCAAGTGTAGGAATACTGCAGGTTCCACGACCCATTTGCTTGTATGAATGATATTTTGAGAATGAGACTGTTAAGATTTTATCTCTATGAGCAATTCTAAAGCTCATCATGTGTAAGTGGGAAATGTTGGACGTTGTACCCATGATAGGTTTGGAAACCATCTAGAGGTAGCGTTTCCTATTAGGAATGGATGCCATGAGAGGCAACATTCCGTTGCTAATTGACATACCCATTTTCTTGGCCATTTCCTTTCACCGTCTATAAATGGGTCGAAAGGCAGTGGAGAGTGTGTAGAGAAAATAGAGAGAATTCATAGCTTATCTCAAAGAGCATTTAGCTTGTGATTAGTATGTAATTTTTATTATGATTTCACACCCGACTAGTGAGAGAGAAGAAGGAAAACTCAAGAGGCAACGATCCATTCCATCTTTTGCAAGTTAGGATTCTCCAAATCATAAAGGTAATAGCCACCTTCAGTAGGAATAGGTGGAAGACCAATTGGTTGAGGAATAGAAGTACCCTTAAATAGCTTCAACATAGAAACGGGAAAAATCGGGTGGACTCATGATTCTAGAGGTAGAGCCAATATACCCACTGACGATGTCAATCATGTGCAAAACAAACAAATATGTTTCCAAGTAATAATAAACTACTTCTGACTGCCCATCAGAATGAGGATGATATGTTGTACTAAAGTTTAGAGTAGTTCCCTGTAAGTGAGACCATTTCCTCCAAAAGTTACTCAGAAAAAGCCATGCAACTTGATCACTTGAGAAAGCAATGATCCGTAATATCGCAAAATTTTATAGAGTTAAAAAGAAAGTTAAATAAGCTTAACTAAAAGAGAATAAGTATTAGAGAAGGTAAATATAATTTTAAGATTAATTTCATATGCTTTAGTAATGTAAATAAGAGTTAAATGATTAAAAAGAGACTTTTAGAATTAAATAATAATATTTAAAAATTAAATATGACAACATTTAATTTCATAGAGAAAGAGACTATTTTTTTAAAGGTAGAATTTAGATTCCAAAATAGATAATAATATTTTATTTTATTATTTATAAATATTGATAAAAAGAATAAAGTCTATGATATATTATATTTAATTATTATGAAAATAATATATTTTAAATATAATTAAAAATAAAGAAAATTAAGAGAGAGAAACTAAGAGGATTTTAGAGAAAAATAATTTTTAGAGGATTTTGCAAAAATCATAGAAGATAAAATGAGAAGAAAAGAATATAGAATTCATAAAAAAATTTAAATATTGAAAAATTATGCCACCGGAGTTGACTGACGACGATGATCGAGGCGATGATTGGCAGTAGTCTGATAGTACCCAGTCTCTTGGGCCTCACTAGACGAGTCCCCTGGGTGCTGGGTTTAGTCAATTAGCCAAGTTAATCGATGTGGGACGAAGTCAGAAGATGAGATTAGGAGATGGGTTGGTGTTTGATGGGGAAGGAAATGGGGCTTTAGGGATGGATTGGTCCTGAGCTAGAATGAACCTAATACAATGCTAAGAGAAACACGCTTTTATATAAGCAAGTCACTCCATGAGGTGTCGACTTAAGAAATATTTGTGGCCATGGTTGAATGCGAGCCGTTCACACTTTAGGGGTCAGATCTCTCAATCTACAGCTCATATTGATTTGAAAATTTATGAGAGTACGAAATGTAGTTTAATATAAATAATTTTTTAAAATAATGTCCTTAAAAATGTTTCAAAATTAACAAGATTAATTATTCATAATTACGTAAAATATTATGTCTCTTAGCCCCCAAGCTTCCGAAAATCTATATAAACCTATTTAGAGTAAGGTTTTTAGGATCACAGTAGATGATATGAGCTTGAAAGTGTAGAGGAGAATTTTTTTAAGGAACTCTTTTTTTATTTTTAAAGGTAAGCATATAATTCTATTCTAATTATAGAGTAAGAATTTTTTTAATTATTTTAAAGAGGAATTATGGGAACAAGAGAGAATAATATTTCAGAAACATATATGAGAATTATTAATCAATTTTAGTGGAATAAAAATTAAAATATAATAATTATTAATAATTTATTTGTTATTTAATATTTATAAATAGAGAAAAATATTTATTAATATTATGTAGGTTTAATATTTTTTCTCTAACATATTAAAATATATTTAGAGTCAATTTTTATCAATTATTTACATGATTTAATATTACTTGTAAATTTTATAGGATTATTAATGATTTATCATAAATAAATCATGAAAATATATTTATTGATTTTTATGATATAAAAAGTATCTAATGGCTCAAAGTTAATCTGTGGAAGTTCTATGAATTTATGGAGTTTTATTTACTACTTTAAATAATTATTTTGAATTATTAAAAGATTAATTCATGATAAATAAATAAATATATCTAGTAATTAGTTAAAATTATGAAAAAGTGTAAAAAATATTATGAATAGAATAGCATATATGGATATAGATATTAATTCTAAAAAATTTTAAAAATTATAAAATAAATATAATTATGAAAGAGAAAGAGGATGTTGGTTCTTTTGTAAGGGTTAACTCGAGAAGGAATGGGTACATTGAGTTTATAAAAATTTCTTCTTTAACCTGAGGTTAATTTAAACTTTCTCATTTAAAACTAATTGTGATGAAAATACAAAGATTAAGCAATCAAACCAATCATAGATAACATACATGATATATTGTGGTTCGAAATAATTTCTCTACTCTACTATTTTAAGCAAACTTCTTTTGTATCTTTAGTTTCACTAATATTTAATACTAATAACTTAGTGACACTGGACACTTCTAGATTTCAGTTCCAAGAGGCATAAATATAATCTAATAAGATAATTCTAAGACATGGCTCCAACAATCCAACATATTCTTCTTGATCTTAGTCTCCAGTACCAACTTAGGGCAATATATTAATTAAAGAACACAAGAAATATAAATCCTCCAACTTGCAATACAACTAAGGAAATAAATATTTTGATGATTAATAAAATCATAGTTAAAAATGACATAAAAATTATAAGGCTAATGAAATTTCCAAGTGCAGCGCATTTGCTTATGACCGTAGCTGAATGGAAGCTGCCTGTAGCATCCGCTTGAAGAGTTCTAGCAAAACATAAAATCCCTAAACACCTGCAACCTCCTATGACCCTGCAGTAGAAGTGAACGCGCCTTCATATATCACCTGCCGAACTACAGTGAGAAGTGCCTAGAAAATCCAAGTCGCCTGCCATATTGCTTGAGAAACGTAGTTGAATACTGTAGTTGCCTATGGTTCGCCTACCAAAATCCAACAACTTGGCTTGGATGAATTTTTGGAAGAACGACCACAGCCTCTATGGAAGGTGTCTATTAAGCACCTGAAGATTCTAATAGTCAAAAAATTCACACATTTCCATGCATTTAATGAGCTCTAACCACCCCCAATGTTTGGATTTTGAAGAAATCTAAAGATGAGTTATGAAGGAATGTTCAAAAAGAAGCAAGAATTTATTGAGCATTAACTTTCAAATTCTTCTTTAACTCAAAGCCAAGGCATTCAACCTTCATAAATTCTTATTCAAGGCTTTCATCTACAATAAGAGGGAATATTCTTCCGTATTAACTTGAGCATTCAAGCTGTATTAAAGCTTCCCTTGTGCTTTCAAAGCTACAAGAATAAAAGTGTAATCATGTTCTTTATATTTCTATTTATTTGGTTACTTGAGCTAATATTATAGATCAATTTGAAGAAGAACAAGGGTGACTGTTGGAGTGTGATTCACAATCAGCTTGTTTATTTGTATTATGCCTGCTAGAGCTGAAATCTAAAAGAATGTGTTAGTAATAAGAGTTTTTGCCCGATAAAGTTAGAATCTAGAAGAGTATAGTGATGCTAATTTGTATTCTTATATGAGATAGTGGAACTCAAAACATAAGGATGTGCGATTGGAAGAATAAAGTAGAGAAGTTATCTCGAATTATCATGCATCATGTCTATTACTTATGATTGCTTTCATTGCTTAATGACTCCTATTTAATTGCAAGTATTGTCAAAAGAGGATTTTCAAACTTACTGGGGTTTAAGTTTAATTTTTTTATATATAAATCCAAGTCACCCTTCCCCCCTTAGGTTAAGCCTAGCTGAAGGGACCAACAAAAAGGAGTTTACATTTTGAATGTGATTCTTTACAATGTAAGAGAAAGGCTTTAATCATGGAATAAATGCTCCTTGTTGACCTGAAAGCTCCCTTTTTGGTTGTTCTGTGCTTTAATCACTTGAGTAGATGAAGATTAAGGCTCTTGGACTTGAATGCTTGAAAATTTTGAAGGTTTAATGGAGTTTAACAAAGGCAATTAGAGTACAATAGAATTTAATAGAGTTCTGGCATCATAGAGGGGCTATATTTGAAGATATCCTATGTCAATTAGTTTGAAATGCTATAGAGATAATATTAATTTACTTGGACTTTAATTGCATGACTTGCATTTTATTATAATAATCAGGAAGTACAGCTATTACCTAAGCTAATGAATAGAGCTAAAATAAAGAATAAAGACGAGCTAGATAATAAAGTTGGGTTATCGAATAAAGATGAGTTTGAGAGTAAAATTGAGTTAGACTTGAGTTTGAGACCAAGGTAGAATAGAGTTGAGTTAAAGAGTAAAGTTGAGTTAAGAGCAAAGAAGAGGATAGAGTAAAGTAGAATTGAGTATATACAAAGTAGAGTTAAGTTAAAGAGCATAGTAAAGTTAGAGATGGGAGTATAAATAGTGTAAAATAGAAAACAAAGTTAAGTTAAAGAGTAAAGTAAACAGATAAAGAGTAGAGTTGAGTAAAGAGTATAGTAAAGAGCAAAACTAAGTTAAAGTTGTGCATGAGCTTGATTGAGTTTACCTTCTTATTGATTAAGCTATGCTATGTTTAAATTACTGAGCTTAGTTTTTTTGAGTTATTATTTTGAATATTTGAGATTAACTATAAAGATTATAGTTCCTTAGTGAGAGCTCATATCAATATTTTTTAATTTTTTTCTATTGAAATCAGATATTGACATGCATGATGCTTGACGTGGGAAATGAGGGTTGCATGAGAAGAGAACTTGTACTTTAGAGTTTGTGTGTTATTTTAGATATTAAGAATTAATTAGGCTACTTGATAGATTTCATATGATTGTACTTTTGAGATGTTAATCTATTTATAGAGACTTAGATAATAATTCAGATATACATAAAAAAACATATATATATATATACACATATATCAATATTATCTAGAGATACGAATAGCCTTGTGTTCTCAGTGTTTAAGTTATTTTCACAAATGACTAAAGTATGAGGCATCTTAATGTCGCAGGTCTAAACAAGAGAAAAAATTTAGAGTCGAATTTGTGGATTGACATGAGTTACTTAGATAGATGTAAACGGATAAGAAAGAATTTTAAAATGACTATACTTAAAAGGCAATCAATAATAATTGAAATGACTATCTTACCTTGAGATGGTAGCCGCTCTTAGTATAGTCTATTGAAACCTGTTTCCACAATTGCTCCAAAATAGCCAAAGGTTGAAGAAGTTTAATAGGTTTTTGAGCTTGATACTTCATTTGCCCAAAAATAAAATAGTTAGGAATGTGTTGTTTGATAAAAGCTTTCATGCCTAACTAATAATAGAAAGACAAAATCCTTTTATATGTTCATAAGATACTAAAATGATAACCAAATAGAGAGTCATGGAAAAACCTAATGGTGCTGATAAGTAAGAACTTTGTTTTGATACAAGCAAACAACCTTTGAAAAACAACAGTCATTCCCTTGTTTGGTACTTTAAAAAAGTAAAAGGATCGACTATTATTAGATATGGGAATCCAGTCAAATTTATTGAATCAAATGGTCATGTAGCGATGAAATAATAAAAGGGAACAAATTTGGTGAAGCAATTGTTATTAAGACATGTTATTTGCAATTACATTAGAAATCCTATTCTTATATTCAATTATATAATCAAATCTCAAGAGCTTGGGCAACCATTTTTATTGGCCTATGGTTAATAACTTTTGGTTAGTTAGATGCTTGAGATAAGTATCATCAATCTTAATTATAAAAGAAGAGCCTATCAAATAAGAGCACCATTTGCATATAGCTAATACTACATCCATAAGTTCACAAGCACACATAGAAGCAACTCGATGAGTTACTGATAGACTTTTGCTAAAGTATGCCAAAGGTTTCCCATCCCATTAAAAAAATAGCACCAATGCCTAATTATGATGCATTATATTCGATAGTAAAAGGTTGAGAAAAATATGTAAAGCCAAAATAGAAGGAGCAAGCAAAGATAATTATAGTTTAATGAAGGTTTGTTGAGCCTCCTTGGGCTAGTTAAAATACTTTTTTAATAGATTGTAGAGAGGTGTTACAATAGAGCAATAATGCTGGGTAAATTTCTGATTGTAGCCTATCAGGTCAAAAAATTCTCAAAGTTTACTTATAGACAAAGGAGCTAGGTACTACTTAATTACTTTGGTTTTATTTGAATTAGCTCAAACACCTTCTATAAAGACTAGATGACCCAAATAGATAATAAATAACTAACCAACTAGAATTCGTTCTGATTTGCAACCATGGCATTATTTTGTAATATCTAAAAAACTTATTTAAGATGAAGTAAATAAGTTGACCAATCACTACTATAGATTAAGATATCATTAATGAAAACCAAGATGAACTTACACATTTTTGAAGAAAAATTTGATTCCTAATGCTTTGAAAATTCAAAGGAGTATTCGATAATCCAAAGGGAATGACCAAAACTTCAAAATGTCTATAATATGTGCAAAAAGTAGTTCTCCTATAAGTATGTTCCTCTTAGTCCCTTTGACTTGAAAGGAGCCTTTATAAATTGACACCAACTTGTCTCAAATATATTTGGCAGTGGTGCAAGATGACACTCTATCGAACTCGGTAGTGGATAGATAAGAGAATCGTGAGTTCGTGGCTTTTACATTATTTTGAACATTGGTGGTCTTGTCCTTGGTCAATGTCATTGGTATGAAGAGTTATTCCTACCACTATGGCCTTCCAAGAATCCATATCGCTAGTCATAATGAACAGCTTCAACCTCAATTTCCAATAAGACAAGTTGGATCCATTGAATAGGGGTGGCCGGGTAGAGGATTGCCCCTTGGCAAAGGTATGAGTAGAGGATGATGGGTTTGTCATTGGATCTCTACAGGTATTTTGTAGTCTGCTTTGATATCACTTGTTGGGTCCCGAAACAAGGTACAAACCAAAAGGGGAGGGGTGAATTAGGTTAATAAATTTTTTTTGCTAAAACCCCTTAAAGAATTAAGTTCCCTCTTTTTGCAATTCGATAAAAATAATCCAAGCACTCAATATTCAGACAGAGATTTTTATAGTGGTTTAATTCAACTATTCTACTCCACTCGTCCAAGCATTCTCCTCTAGTGATTTGGGTTCTACTATCTCACTATAATAGAAATACAACTAGCGCACTTAGCACTCTTCTTGATTTTAGCTCAAGCGGGCTTAACACTTTAGTGCCTCTACACTCTTTTAGATTTCTAGGGGGTGTAAATGCAATGTAGCCACTAGTTGTGAGACACACTCCAACAGACTAGTACAACTCTTCTTGAGCTTTGTTTCCAATCGCTAACTCAAGGCAACACGACAATAATGTAACACCTCACACTCCATCTTATGCATTTTTGAACATGTCATATGGGGGCTGATGCGGGACGCTACCATCTTATATTCCAGGGAAGGAATCTACTGGCCTACCATCAATCTAGTAGAGTCTTCCCTGAAATATAAGGCATCTCATTTGTACAATCATACACCATATACTATCTGCATATCCATTTATCACATGAATCATAAAAGTATTTATCATACAATAATAACAAGTATTAAATACCTTTCTAAAATCATTATGCATAAAAATCATATAAAAAGCCCATAATTATCACTATATTCACCCACATCACCCAAAATCATGGTTGCATCATGATGGTAATGAGTATATTTGGCTTATTACAACATCCATTCACAATTATATAAACGTTTATTATTATAACCTGCCAATAAATTTTCTTGTTCATCAATTATGCATTTGGCTTTACAATTATACATTAATGCATCTATCGAATACAACATACATTTGAAATTTACACAACATGATTATATTTATACATACAAAATTCACAACTCAATTTAGTCCATTAACATAAATAACATCTTCCATAACTCCATTGCTTGACTTGCTAGCTAAAAATATAAAATAAAGGGTAAGTCCGGGCAAACTCTGTAAATAGGTGTATAACAAAATGTAAATAACTATCGGGGATCCATCAGGCATCCCAAATCATATCGACACAAATACCATCTTATCAACATGCATATCAAGATTATGCCATTAACGTATATCCACATCAAGTCTTATATTGAAACTTCATTACCTGGTAATTGAAAACATATTTGTATCACATCATGAACTCATAACATCATTACATGACAAACAAATACAGAATCCATTCCACATCTCAAAGTAATTTATCAATCATACATCTTGGGACATTCATAAATTCCAAAGCACATATTCAAGTTATGTCACAAAGAGCATAATCTTGGGATACTCACAAGTCCCATTTCACATATATAATCACATTCTGTATAACAAACCTTGGGACATTCATAATCCCTATATTTCACACATTCGTATATACACATGTCATAATATAAAGCCAAAAGATACCTTCCATCCCATCGATTCTAATGAAAACAAGAATCTAGAATATACAAAATCCCTAATAATCCACATATTTATACCATATAAGCACCACTGGGGTTTACACATCATTCACATCCATTCATGCAAACCAATATACAAGAATATGGGATATACTCAATCCCATCACATCATTCTAAGCAGGAAACTATGGGATATCTACTATGCTCGTTTACAAGTATATGAGATATATACTATCCCCATTCATTTATTACATTCACACATCCAAATAAAGCACACCTACTTACTTGCATGACAAATCCACTTAGAGTCCTCAATTCCACAATTGGTTTCCATTCCATCTACAACTAGCCCTACACATGCATCACAATTCCAATCCACATTACATGTTTTCCAATTAAAGAAGTTCTTCTATATTCATATAAAAGGAGTATCTGTACTTAAATGATCCCCTACATATCACTCATGTTCCATTGACTTGCAAAGACCAATAAATCATAATTTTCAAACATCATATCAAATTCATAAATAGTTATGTATGCTTCATTTATAGTAAATCATAGGCCACAATGAGATTAATTAATCGCATATGGTTTTTCATTAACTCTATTTATCAAAACACCTTGTAGGCATCTCTAAATGGGAAGTTTCTCAGCTAACACGATTTAGTGGGGTTTTACTTCTGACTACATGAAATGAACCCATAACATAATTAACATTAAATTTGCTCTAATAACATGCTAGTCAAGCCTATAATTCAATTAACCATGCATAATCACATTTTTGCACAAAAATTCATGGTTACTGTTCACAATTATAGACCATGAATGATCTCACTTTATCTAGCTCAAATCATGCCGAATATACTAAAATCAACCAATTAACAATTTTTTCCATTGATTTACATGAATTCATTTCAATTTCATCCTAACTATTCACAATAGGGGTTATGCAAAATCATAATTTTTCCAAGCCTAAATCATTGCAAATACATCATGAACCATGATTTACTTATTTTTCTCATAAATTCAACATAATAATCATGCAAAAACTCCCAAAATCACTATTCATAGATTTGGCTTATAAACCCTAACATAGCAAAAATGAAATTTAATGAAAAAGAGAGGTGCTTACCATAATTTCCAAGCATGACTTTCATTTTTAGGCTAAAATCCAAGCTCAATACTCTAAGGAGGCTCTATAAATGTACCAAACAACATCTTCTTCCCCAATTCACAAATCCAATGATTGGGTTTCATTATTTTTATCAAGAAACAATGAATTTCTGAGTAACATAAGAATCCTTTTGCTAAATCCCATTAAAATGGGGCGGAAATGTCTTGGGGATAAGTGGGTTTGGGGCAAGGGATGAGTAGCGGAAGGAGGAAGATGGAATGGAAAAAGGGAATTAAACTCTTTACGAGTTGTGTTTTTTATGTTGCTCTATGGGATTAGTGAATTAGTGTTGTGACACTAATATTTTGTCCAACACAGTGTTAGTAATTTGAGTATAACTTTTACATAAAATGTTTAAATCACCTAATTTTTGAGGCTTTGGAAAGATAACTTCAGGATATACAACTTTAATGTTAATTAAATTTTCCAAATCATCCCATTTCTATGTACAATAATTAAATAAAGTGACAATTTTTGGTATTTGTGGTATTTTTCACTCATATGAACCAATTTTGGTGAATTGATCATAACTTTATCATTTGATATCAAAATTATGTGAATCTTGATTCATTGAAAAGATAATTTTAATATCTACAACTTTTATGGGTAACAAATTTTCTAAATCACCCATCATCTAGGTCAAAAAATTGGATACAAATGACCCCTTTTTTCAAATTTAGCATTTTCTTAACATACTCTTCTGCTCAATACACAATTTCATTTCATATACCACTCATGCATTTAATTCTTTCTTAAGTATGATATATGCACATATTAAATATCAAAATCATATTAAAAATTTATAATAACCTTGTTAAATAATTAAAGGTCATACTAATTCAATATCCCTTTATACACAATTAACTACCATTCACATTGTATCCGACTCTAGCTTATAGGAACACATATCATTGCTTTACTTTTGATTCAATTTAAGCATAACATTCCTCCTTTATTTATGTATCTACTATTTAGAACAATAACTTACTGCTAGTATTTCAAAATTTAATGCCTCGGGCATTACAAATAAATACAGAAAAATTAAATACACTTTACAGAGTGTTTCTTTGATTAAGTGAGGGAAGACTTGATAACTTTAAATGCAATTGTAAATGTTCTTCCTAAAAAGTTGTTCAAAGCCTTCATGAAGATATTTGAAAGTTTGAGCATGAAGGCTATTGAGTTGTTTGAGAGTACATGAAGGTTTTTGCTCTTTGAATGCTTTCAGTAGTTCTCTCTTTTTCTTGTCTTCTTCCAATGACTAGATTTACTCTTCTTATATTCTAATTTGAAATCTTCCCATTGAGGTAGTTAAGCTTCATTAAATACAAAAGAATGTTTGAATTTTCTCACATTGAAGTCCGCCTTCTTCTGGTTAGATTTATAATTGTGAAAACTTGTAATATTGTTCTTTCCAAAAACAACAGTTAGATGACTCGGATCATCTAAAGCAAGGCCTTCACTACATCTGGAATGCCTTCAGCACTACAGTTCAAAAATTGTCATTGCCTCATACCATCTGAGGTGTGACTTCAGACTAATTGAAATGGTCTCCCATTATTGAATGTAGGATCATGGTCGTGTAATGCTCCTTCGGACCATCTGAAGTAGATACTTCAGACTATCTGAAATGATGGACAAGGCTGACTTGAGTTGGCACCTTGGATTAGTCTTTCGGCATGTCTAAAATAAGGTCTTCAAACCATCTAACATGGCGTGAATCACTTGGTTGCATGGTCCAAAACTTTAGCAAATTTGATATGATGTTATTCTTCTAGTGTCTTAGCTACATGCTTTAGCATTTTTAAGGATGACATTTGTAACATCTGAAGTAGTGTCCTCATTCGAAGCACGTCTTAAATACTTGAACATATTCTAAATCATTTTATGAAGGTTAAGCACATGGTTTGAAATGTCCCTCATACTTTCAGCAACTGAGTTTCAACTCTTTTAACTTCTTTTATTTTCAATTGCACTTCTAAAGTTGTTTATGCATTTGAGATCTTAACAAATTTTCATTAGCAATTAACTTAAATCATTAATCAAATTTTGTTTATAATCAAAACTATGCTTATACTAATAGATTCTTCTGTTCACACTATGCTTCAAACATTAAAGCTTATTTAAAAATAAAGCAAGGGGGTTATGGGCCATCATGTTGGTCCTGTTCATTCTATGGCAAAGATGGATTCCAAGAGGTGTGGGGAAGACAAATTAATTGTGCAAGTTCAAAAATAAATGCAGTGGAAGCATATAAATACACAATAATAAAGACACAAGAATTACAGTGGTTCGGGACCTCTCTTGGCACCTACTCTACTCTCCAAGGTTTCCCCAACCTTGGGTTCCATTATAACCCATGGAATCACAACCTCTCTTGGTTTTATGAGCTAACCAAGAACTCAACACTGATTTTATGAGCTCACTAGAAACTCTATAATTGTTGATTTTCACTAAGCTCACCAACAACTCATACAATCTGATTTCTCAAGAGTTAACTAGCAACTCAACCTTTTTAGATATACATGTACAATAAAATGTCTCTAACTAGGCTTGGATGTACATACAGTTTAAGTTTAAGTTTAAGTGATAAAGATAAAAAATTAAGCTCATAATGCTTTCAGATCTCCCTTGATGATAGAGTGATGAATCTTTCAATCTCTTTGTTCATTGAAGCTTGTTGGAGAGGATGCACTTTTTTAGGCTTTGAGTTCTTGTATTTTGTTTCATGTTTTAATCTTCTCAAAAGCCTTTCTTAAGTTCCATTTCAAACTAGCCGTTGCTTCCTTGACTTTCCTACCATTGAAAAATGCTTCTCTGTAAACCACACGACACTATCTTGTTGCGCCACTTCAGACCTCCGAAGATTGGGGTTTCGTCAGTCATGGGAGCGCGTGCTTCAGCTCCTTTGAATTGCCAGTTTCGCGCCTCTCAAGCACATAGACTATCCGAAGTCATAACTTTGAATGTCTAAATTCCCTATTTCTGCCCTAATGGCTCCTCCGAAGCTTCCTCTACCTTTGAAGCTCCCTTTCTTCTTTTCTAAAGCAAGCTTCCTTCCTTGCCTCCAAAGCTTCTGTCTTCTCCTTCGAAGTCATATTGATTCCTCCGGTGCTTGACAACATCACCTCCGAAGTTTCATTTCTTGCATTCGAAGCTTCTTCGTTGACTCCGAAGCTTCATTTCTTTGTTAACTCTAAAGTTTCATCTTCTCAACTTTGAAGCTCTTTTTTTAACTCTGAAGCTTCCCTATCAACTCTGAAACTTCTTCTACTCAACTTCAAAGCTACCTCCAAAATTGAAAATCTTAGCAACATAAATATTAGCTTAAATCAAGTTATTAACAGGTTTTGTTAATTATCAAAACTAGAGCCTTTGACTCAACACATCATGTCCATAAAATATAAATAAATTAATCAATCTAGATCACTCATCCTCATCTAGATCAATGGCATCATCAAGATTGTTTAGTGCACCGATCACCATCTTGACTATCGATCATTTCATCTTGCCCATTGATTGGATCATCACTCTCCTTGACCGATCATCACGATCTCATCATTATTGCTCTTCTTGATCCATCCACCATTTCCTTTGAAAGTTTTCTCAATGAATTCATGGGCCTAATAAACCTTATGAGCATCACAAAATTAACTGGAGCCATTAGTGGTGCGCCTTCCCAAGGGACATTTCTTACTATAATGATCTCATGGGTCATGATAATAACTTCATCTTGTTCACCTTGATCATATGGGCACTGTGTACATTGATGTTGGTGTTGCTTGAGCCCATCACATAATATTGGTAACACCATCAACTACACTATGTGACAACTTTACAAAGGCGAGATTTGTACCTATCGATTATGGAGAATTCTACTAGTAATTTCTCATAACTTTGAGATGAATAGCTTAAGCTTACAAGATTATGACCAAATAAGCAATTAATGCCTAAAAATATAATTTTACTTCATACAATTGAAGTAAATGATTTAAAAAAGGTTGTGGATAATGATTCTAGAGATATAAATCAAGATTATGATTAATTCGACCCTATAGGTCTTTTGGATGTGTTAGGAAGAGAGTGCATTAGCAATAAATTTTTTTCTAAACTTCTTAGATTGATATAACATCTTAACTATCATATCAACCTTATTTTTCATTATTATCTAAATTTTTAATAATTTTTACTTATTTTTTTATTAAAAAGGCTATATTGCTATAGTATCCCCTACTATACTTTTCTAATAGGGAAAATTTCAAATCAATCCCCAACTTTTACGTTCAATTCCAAATTTGTCTCTATATTTTTGTTTATCCCAAATTTCTCCTCATTTGCCAGCTTTCATTCCTAATCTGTCCCCACTACCCCCCATCCAGCGACCGAAGCCAAATTTGGGACATTTTTGCCCCTCCCCTCTTCTCCCTCGTCTTCCCCCTTTCTCCCTGTGAACGGCTCTTCTCCTCTTCTCCCTCATCTTCCCCCTTTCTTTCGGCGAATGACTCCCCTCTTCTCCCTCATCTTCCACTTTTCTCCCAATGAATGATGTCCAAAGGGATGGATTCAGTAATCTTAGATTGAATGCCCGAGACTATCGCCTTCTATTCAGCCAAAATTTTGAGTTTCCTGGGGATATCACCTTTCATTAAGCTGAATATAATAGGTGCCTCATCATATCAGCTGTAAGTGTCTAGAGATGCATAGGAAAAGCAGTGATTGCAACCAATTTTATGAGCTGCCTCCAGATACCTTCTATAGTGAAGTCATTTTCTGAGCCACCTCCTGATATTTTCTACAGTGAAGTTGACTTTATGAGCCGCCTCCAAATACCTCCTGCAGTGAAGCCTATTTTCTGAGCTACCTCCAGATATCTCCT
This sequence comes from Pouteria campechiana, assembly GCA_036873735.1. Lineage (NCBI taxonomy): Eukaryota > Viridiplantae > Streptophyta > Magnoliopsida > Ericales > Sapotaceae > Pouteria > Pouteria campechiana. The sequence continues at coordinate 24,187 of JAYJMB010063228.1, forward strand.
ATAGCGAAGTCGATTTTATGAGTCAGCCTCAAATATCTTTTGCAGTGAAGTTGATTTTCAAGAGCCACCTCCCACATCACCTGATAGTTGTAACAATCGCAAAAGTGTCATTGCTTTACTTTCATCACTTTCTTGTTTAATTATTTATATATGAAAAAAATAATTCTTTAGTAAAAGCAACTTAGAGCCTTACCCGAATAGAACAATGTTAACACCACTGTTGAGGATTTTTTTTTGTGTGTGTGTGATTGCAACATGAAATAGAGCCCTTGACCACATTGACAAGTAATTAGTGGATAATAAGGCTTGGAATTTGGTGACATATTTCTATTTTATCTAATTTTCAGAAATAATCATTCAGTCAATAATACACACAAGCATAACACAACACAAAATCACATATGATATTTCAAGATGTAATGATCCTTACTAGAAAATGCCTGAATTATTCTACTAATAGATGCATACATGGTTGGGAGGTATTTAATTCTTTCTCTTGTACCTAATGAGATTTGAAGTATTTATTATCATGGCTGTTTAACATAGCCCAGAATATATAAATGATAATTGCATTTGTTCAACATAGCTCAGAAAATATCAATTATATTCATGATTTTGGATTCTCTTTAAGTTTGCCTTTTGGAGTACATGCATTTTACATGTTCTAATGAGATAGCATGTTATGTTGTAATTATACATTAATTAATCTATGTTATTTTCCAAGGCATTTCAAGCAATTGGGGTTTGCTGCTTTTACATGTGTTTGATTTGAGTTATATATTTGAACCTGGCATCATCAAATAACTATATATCAACGTTTTCAGATGAATGTGATCATTCCTGAGTTTCTTCTTTTTATTTTTCTAGTTGTCCTTGAAAATAAGTGCTACGATAAACCAAATGTGATTTTAGGTCTATGACATATACTGGGACTGAATTCCTGGTCCCTCGGTTGTGACAGTTTCAAGTTTGATGTGCTACTAGAGCTGGGAGACCTTGCATGACTCTATAGAGGCACTACTAGTATCTTTCCCTCCATAAAATGCCTTCGTATTATTTATGCAAGTGTTAATGCAACAGAAATTGAGTTAAACCTATTTGTTTATTTTAATTTTGTCAAGTTTAAAGACTTATAAGACTTGCATCTTTGTTGTACAAAATGCTCCCTCACATGCTTTTGAACATTTCACTTCAATTTTAATGTTGTTGACTTTCTAGATATCACTTGACAGGGTAGCACCACCACATTTATCACCTTTTATTGACAATGAAGCTGAAGGCTACATGCCAGAGTATATAGAAACAATCAAACGGCTGCAAGCAGCAGCAAAGAAGCAAATCCTTCCTATAGAAAACCCAAACTTGGATGATCCACATAATCTTCTAGCTGAGGGTATCATTAATCGAACTGAAGCACAAGAAGCTGCTGAGACTAAGCAGAAGGCATGATCCCTTATTAAGTCAATGCCAATAAATTCTACGATTGTGGCTTTATCTTTTATATTTGCCTTTTTATGAGATAATGACAAAAATGTGAAATGGTGTATGTAGATGGTGTAAGCCCTTGAATTTTGGTATAAGACAGTATTAATAATTTAGGTATAGTAATGAGTGAAGTTTGGTAACTTTATAAAGTTTAATTTAATTAAGTGTAAATTAAAGTGTAAATGATGAATACTGAGTGGCAGCCTAAAGATTATCAATTTTATACAATTTATGGTCGGAATTCAG
>JAYJMB010063239.1:0-25913 GCA_036873735.1 Pouteria campechiana
GTGATATGTGTAGGATTTTCTAGCATGGGGGCGACAAGTCAAGTTTGAAAAGATGTGGATTATGAAGCAGATCATTCCGAGGTAAGTAGGCTGTGCATGTTTGCTTGTGTGATTGGGTGGAGATAGTGATTATCCCCTGAGTGATTTGACAATGTGTTTATATGTGAAGATATAGATTGATAATTATGTATGTGACTTAGATGAGATTGTAAATATCCCATTTCTTATTGCAAGCATTGTGAATATGTATGAGAATTGGGATTAGTAAAAATCCCTAAATGCTATAATGTGGGCATGTCTTTGATTGTTATATAATACAACATTGTGAATTTTGTGTTAATATATACTTTGGGAGGGGATAAAAGATATTCCCTACTTATAGTTGCTATTGTTATTCTAGTGTATAGATGTCTGAATTAAGAGTCTTAGTTATTCCATGAATGTAAATTGTAATATATGCATATATGCTATGTATATTTGTGATTTGGGATAAGTGATTATCCCAGAGTGGATAATTTACTTTATATTGTGCAATTAATGTTATATTCTTCATGCTGTGATATGTTGAAATATTGTATTGAGTTTGAAAACATATCTATTTTCATTGGTGTGTGGGATATTATGAGACCCTAAAATTTCTAAAATAGAAAGGAATATTTTACAGTGTATAAGGCGACTGTGTAGGCATGAATTGTAATATAAATGAAAAATTATGATGAGTATGATGAAGAGAATTGAGTACTATAAGAAACATGAAGAAATTTTAGTATTAGAAAAAGTCAGAATACAACATAGGTTGGCCACGTGTACTTTTGTTGATTTGCATCACCAAGTATTATGAGAGGTGGAGCTTAAATTGCTCCACTAGTTTCATCTTATAGCCCCAACCATATCCAGCCCTCCCCTTTCATTCCCAAGGTTAGAGAAACCTTGTTTTGCATGAAAATTTATAGATTTAGTTGGGGAAATTGATGATAAACTGCTTAACAATACTCTAGTATCAAGCAAACATCAAATTCAATAGATTGAGATCGTGAAAGTTGAAGAATAGACTAGGATTTCATCTTGCAACTGGATTCGGTGGATTTCAATTGGAGTAAACTAAGTGGTAAGCCATCTCCATCATCCATTAATCGTTCTAGTGGCAAGAATTTCTGAATTTTGGGTTTTAGAGTAAATTTTTAGAATTTATGAGTTAGGGTTTAAGGGGAAAACAAGAATTCGATAGTGAACTGGATGTTTTGAATGTAGATTTTGGTAGAAATTCAGTTGAAATGCATTAATATGTCATTTAGAATAGGAATCCCAACTTGTGAATGATGAGCACATAGGATTTCAGAAACTGCATTATGATTGTTTGATGAAGTAATATAAAAAGAAGTATAGTATGATTGAAGTATGTTAGTGTATCTATGATTAGTGTTTTTCATTGAAGATTAAATAAAAAAGTGGATTACCTTTAACAGACTTAAGTGATGGAATAAAATTTATAAGTAGTAAACTTTTACACTTTAATAATTAAGAGATATGAGTTTTGAATGTAGAAGTTCCAAATTACTAATTTGAACTTGGCTATATAAGGATTATAGAAAAAGAGAAGTGTATTTGATACACACAAGGTAAGCAGGTTTATTTGTTTAAATACTTTCACTGAAATTGGAATCCTTCATTAAGGATATTATTCAATTATATTATGAATTCATTCTTGGGATAACATTAGTATAGCATACTTTGGATATGTGCTAACTAAGGAAAATGGGTAGTGAGAAGTCTGGAAGAAGTGGACTAAGTAAGGTTGAAAGGAATGAATGCAATTGGGAAGTAAGATAGTATATATGAAGTATTATAAACTTCATAGAAAGTTATGAATCCATTATAGGATGATTAAAGGGGTAATATTGGTTATTAAAGTATTTTAAAGGATAAGTGGAAATTAGTATATGAGAATCAAGGTTAAATAAAGTGAATTAAGAGGAAAATAAACCAATTAAATAAAGGATATTGAGAATGGCACAAAAAATCAAGGATATTGGGCAACTAGGACCTTACCATGGCAAGATGCTCGAAAAATTGGAGAAAAAGAGGTAGTAGTGACTTTGCCGCGGCAAGGTATTGCTCTGCCACGGCAAGCTTCCCCTATGAACAGTGAAATTTTTGTGTGTTGTGGCCTTGCTGCGGCAAGCTATTTCCCTGTTATGGCAAGGTGCTGCTGTGAACTGTAAATTTTAAAAAATTTTGATATTTTGCATATTTTGATGATTTAAGTATTTTTATGATGTTTTTACTAATTAAAAGTATGTTTTGTGGGAATATTTTGAAAAATAATTGACAAATAATGAAGATATGAGAAGGATGAAGTATAATGTTATAATACTTAATGGCTTAGTATATTCATGCATTAGTGTAAAATATGTAGTTGGAAATGATGTTTTACTAAGTATATAATTGCATTTGGTTACTTAATTGAGAATTGAAGACATGTTTAGATAAATGTGATGTCATGATAAACATTGAATATTATAAGAGTTATAGTATTAGGTTTGCTAATGGAATGGATGCATTATCATCTGATTATGAATTTCATATTTACTCAGTCATGAATTATAGGAAATTAGGTTTGGACACATATTGGGATGGTCATTTGGTTATTGGCATCGTGCCCTTGTTAGGGCATTGTTATGGATACCGTCTTCTTGGCGACGAGGTTTGATCAACTTATTATTTATAAGACTCCTCTGATTACTTAGTAGGTGTAAATGGGATACCTATGGCCCCTGAGTTGTAGTGAGGGTGAGACAATTTAAGTCTCATAATACTCGTAGCCATTGTAGTAGGAAAACTAGAATACACCGAAGTTGTAAGAAAGATGAGTCTATTTGATTGTGACATTGTGCATTTAGTTTGGTTTATGGCCTCTCGAATATGGTATTGATTGTTTGTAGACAAAATAAAGTGAATGAATAGAATAAACGGAATGCATTAGAAAAGATGCGGATTGGAATGTGGATAGATACAAACAGATATAGTGGACATCATAGTTGATCTATATTGAGAACTTTTGTTATTAATTCCATTCAATCAATGATAGTAAAGTTCTATTATAAACATATGAATATGATTATATACATTCTATATTTTACTTATTGATTTGATTTGTGTTTGCTTAGTTACTTAGACTCATTGTATTTTACTATCTTTTAGTTGACAGGCCAGAAGACAGAGCCTAACGAGGGGTTGGAGCTCAGGAGAGGGATAAACCATGATAATTAGAGTTTCTGTCTTTTTAAGATATTTTAGAATGTCTATAAAGTGTGATTTATTTAGTATGGTAATGGTGTAAATAATATAAATGTAAATGTGTGAAGTGTTTTAAGCTGCATATCACTATTTAACTAGATGTGAGGATGATTTCCATACACTTTACTTTTATAGTGTGACTATAATCCTGGGCATATGTGGGTATTTGTGAATGCTATATAGGCATAAGAGGGTAAGTTTAAGGGAGACTCTGGCCAAGAGTCCTCCTGTTCCTACCTGAGTAACACTTCGGGAAGCAGGGCATTACAGATACCTTGTGGATCCCTATTTACTTAGATGAATAAGATTTTGTTGATTTTGGTTGAATTATTGATTGCCTCACAGTCTACTTATGGAGTCTATTTAGACTCACCCTCATTTTATTTTTTTAGTTGATAGGTCAAGTCTAGAAGAAGCAAGATTGGTAAGAAAGTATAATGTTGAATTTGCATTTTTTTATTGTATGGTAATTGGGAAATTCTCATTTTATGTATATTATAATTATAATTAATTTATGTCTTATGTTATATAATTGTAATTTATAGGCATATCGATATAATATTGGAGTGTGATGTGTATAGTGTATGTAGAATAGAAATTATATAGTGGTGTGGTGGATTCATTGTCATCATGATGCAACCGCGGTCCTGGGAGAGACTGTAGAGTTATAAGGATGTTGTGTGGATGAACGGAGAAATATTGGAGTGTATAATTTCTTACTTCTATGAATTATAATGGAGAAATGTATTATAATATGTGTTGAATGCTTGTACCCTAGTTGGACAGCCCCATTTTTAGGGGAGATTCTATTTGATTTTCTATAGAAATTAGGTAAACTAGAAAATAGTATTAGAGAAACCCCACCCTAGAAGTGAGAAAATGTGGAAAAATCATGGTATGATCATGTGGATTTGTGGTGTAAAAGGGAGTAATGGCCCCGGTGGGTGGGGCATTACATATTTAAATCTCAATTTTGTTCAGTTCTAGATAAGTCTCATTCAATTTTAATACTTGGTAGAATGCATGAAAATGTATACTAGGTTGATCTTTCTGATATCTAAGCTAAGTGTTTTCTTGCTAATGATAATGAATCAATGTTGTGGCATAGAAGACTAGGACATGCCAACAAAAAAATGATTGAAAAATTATATAATAAGGATCTTGTTATTGGCTTACCTAAACTTAAATTTGACCAAGGAAGGTTGTGTGATGCTTGCTTAAAAGGTAAGTAAGTAAAAGAATTATTCAAGTCAAATAAAGAAGTATATACAACAAAACTCCTTCAGTTGCTACATATGGATCTAATTAGACCAACAAGAACTAGAAGCCTTGGAGGAAAATATTATGCATATGTCATTATGGATGACTATAGTAAATTCACCTAGGTAATGTTTCTAGTCTCCAAAGATGAAACTTTTTCATTCTTTATAATATTTACCAAAATGAATAAAGCTCTCATATTATTGCCACAAGGAGTGATTATGGTGGAAAGTTTGAAAATCATAAGTTCATAAATTTCTGTGAAAGTAATGAAATTCTTCAAACTTTTTTTGCACCAAGAACACTCTAGAAAAATGGAGTAGCTAAGAGAAAAAATAGATCCTTGCAAGAGATGACAAAGACTATGTTGAGTGAATATAATCTGCTTTAATATTTTTAGGCTGAATCCATAAACACCGCATGCTATATTATCAATAGAATTTTTACTAGGCCCTTACTCAATAAAACTCCATTTGAATTGTTTTATGCCAAGAGACCAAAATTTTCTTATTCCCATACTTTTGGCTGCAAATGCTTTATTTTTAATAATGGCAGGGCAAACCTTAGAAAATTTGATAGCAAATCTGATCAAGGAATATTCCTTAGTTATTTTGTTGTTAGAAAGGCATTTAGAGTATACTACTTAAGATTTTAGAAGAATCTATTCATGTTAAAATTGATGAACATACTAATGCTATGAAAAGAACTAGTGATTTTGATGATGTTACAGAAAATCTTACAACAAATATGGAGAAATTGAAGTTACAAGATAAACAAGCAGAAGCTCCACAATCAAAGACATTAATCAATGAAGCTGGACCATTCACAATAGAGGTAAATGAGGAAAGTAACTTATCTCTGCCCAAAGATTGGAGGTTCATGTATGCTCATATTGAAAACTAGATAATTGGTGATGTATACTATAGAGTTAGAACTAGATCATCTTATCACCAAGTATGTGATATTTTTGCATTCATTTCTCAACTAGAGCTGACTTGTAAAGACCAAGCTTTAGAAGATGAAAATTGAATTTTAACTATGCAAGAAGAATTGGACTAATTTAATAGAAATGATGTATGAACTAGTGTTCCAAGACCAAACCACCAATTTATTATAGGTACTACTTTCGGAATAAAGTGGATGAATCAGGAATTGTAGTGAGAAATAAAGCAAGATTAGAGTATTGTAAAAAAAAAGGTATTGACTTTGAAGAGTCATACGCCCCTATTGCTAGGATGGAAGCCATTAGAATGCCCCTTACATTTACATCCTATATGGATTTCAAGTTATATCAGATGGATGTAAAGAGTGCATTCTTAAATGGATTCATTAATGTAGAGGTTTATGTTGAACAACCCCCTGGGTTTGAAGATCCTCATAGTCCAAATCATGTCTTTAGACTAAGAAAGCTCTCTATAGTTTGAAATAGGCTCCTAAAGCCTATTATGAGAGGCTAGGCAAATTCTTAATTGAGAATGGTTCCTCAAGGGGTAAAGTTGATACCACTCTCTTCATTAAGCATGCAATGAATAATATCCTTATAGTTCAAATTTATGTTGATGATATAGTATTTGGAGTAACTAATGAAAATATTTACCAAGAATTCTCCAAGACAATACAAAGTGAATTCAAAATGAGCTTGATAGGAGAACTTAATTTCTTTCTAGGATTGTAAGTCAAGCAGCTGAAAGAAGGAATTTTCATCCACTAAGAAAAGTACACAAAAGAACTGTTGAAGGCATTCAACATTGAAAATGCAAAAAAGATATGAAACACCAATAAGCACATCAATAAAGATAGATAAAGATGAAAGAGGTAAATCTATTTGCCATAAACTTTCTAGGAGCATGATAGGATCTTTATGATACTTGATTGCCAGTAGACTAGGCATAATGTTTAGTGTCTGCATGTGTGCTAGATTCCAATTAGATCCTAGAGAGTCATATCTCATTGCTATAAAAAGAATCCTTAGATACCTTTTAGATACTTAAAACCTCAGTTTGTGGTATCCTAAAGGTTCAGAATTTAAATTGATTGGGTACTCAAATATAAATTTTGATCGATATAAGGTAGATAGGAAGAGTACCTCAGGAACTTGTTAGTTTCTAAGAAGCATGATTATATCATGGTTCTCCAAGAAATAAACATTTGTTATATTATCAACTGTTGAGACTGAATATATAACTACATGTAGTTATTGTATTTAGATTTTATGAATGAAACAATAATTAGGTGATTGATTTTGGTTTGAAATATATTGATATACCTATCAGATGTGATAATACTAATATCATAAGTTTGACAAAGAATCCAATATTGTATTATAGAACTAAACATATAGAGATTAGGCATCATTTTATTAGAGTACCAACTGAAAATCAGTTAGCAGATATTCACAAACCCACTTCCTAAGGATAGATTTTGAAAAATTAGGAGAGATCTAGGCATATTAGATCCATTTGCATAAATTGCATAATACATGATTTAATTATCTTTATATGAATGGTACATTCTTATCTTTTTAAATGTTTCTGAAGCATCTCAGAAACTCTAATAAAGTTTTTTCTGCGCTATAACTTCCTTAGAACTTTTGACATTATTAACGAAGAAATTCTGAAGCACATAAACATTTATTAGCCTTTTTTATTATGACAAAAGGGGGAAGAAATATTAGAAGAACTTAGAGAAATATTAAAGTAAGAACTTAGTGAAATATCAGATATATCAAAATAACTTAGTACACCTATTCAGAGGGAGCCACATTAAGTTAGTAGAAGCACTACAAATTTCTCAATTGCATATTTTATAAAAGGTTCATCACTCAAATTTTTTATCATCATCAAAAAGGGGGAGAATGTTGAGTCTAATCATCCTAATTTGCTTGATTTTGATGATGAATGTAATTAAGCTGTTAAGTTTTGATGATGAGCAAACATATGAGTAAAGAGTTAAGCTACTAACTCTTTAATTTTCAAGTGATATAGCATTAATCTATTAAAATGAATTAAGGAGAGTAATTATTAAGCTTAAAGTGTATATTATCAAGACTTCTCAGAAAGAAGATAATCATTCAGAAGTATTCAGAAAGAAATGATCAAAACCATTTTAGAAATATTCAGAAGTATCAAAGACAAGGTATTAAGCTCAAAAGTATTTTAGAAATACTAAAAATCAATTCAGAACATTTCAAAAGTACTTTAGAGACAAGGTGTGAAGCTTAGAAGTATTTCAGAAATGTTAAGAAGCAATTCAGAATATTTCAAAAGTACTTCAGAGATAAGGTGCAAAGCTCAGAAGTATTTCAGAAATGCTAAGAAACAATTTAGAACATTTCAGAAACATTTCAAAGATAAGGCATGAAGCTAATAAACAATTCAAAATTTCTTAGAATTATTTTAGAGATGAATCAAAATTCCTTGGGAGACAAGGTGTGAAGTTCAAAAGTATTCAGAGATACTTCAAAACCACCTCAAAGACAAGTCAGAAACTCTTTTAGAGATAAAGTGTAATCTCAAAATTAACTCTGAGGCAGTCTCACACTTCAGAGGTAGTTCAGAAGCTCTCCAGAATCACCTCAGAAGTAAAACACCCTAAGAAGAATGATTTTTTGCACTTAGAAGTTCATTAGTAAGAACTTCTAAATATGCTTAGTAGTGAATCAGAACTAATGCAGAAGTAATGTTAAATGAAGTTTTTGCACTCGGAAGTTTGTCAGTAAGAACTTCTGAATACTCTTAGAAGTAACTCAAAAGTAACACAGAAGTAATACAGAAGACATTTCTAGAATCAAAAGTTTGTTAGTAAGAACTTCTGAATATGCTCAGAAGTTACTCAAAAGCAACTTAGAAGTAATGTAGAAGATGTTTCTGCAATTAGAAGTTCAACAGAAAGAACTTTAAGAATAATTCAAAGGAATCCTATGCATTCAAAAACAACTCAGAAGCAATGCAGAATGTCAATTAGAAGTTCATCAAAATTCAAACTTCAGAAAAGCTTCCAAGTTTTTATAACAAAAGATCAATAGCAGTGATACTAAATGAATATAGAAGAAGTATTTGTGCTCAAAATATTTTCATAAGTATTACAAAAGATGTTCAGAGGCAAATTCAAAAAGCCAAGATTCAAGAATCACCTAAGAGGCAAAATGCAAACTTCAGAAGGACCTTAGAAGTTGTTTAGAAACAACTCAGAAGCCCTTCAAAGGAACCTTTAAAAAGCTAAGACTTATGAAGTTCATCAAAAATAGAAATTCAATTATTTAGAAACTCTTCAAAAGTTTCTTATAAGCAAAAATGTAACTGATTAAAGTGTCAAAAACTAGATTTAGTCTTTAGAAGAATCTGAAATGATCAATTGTGCTAAATTTTGTCATTGCCACTAACTAAGAAGTTCAATTGAAGAACCTCAGAAGTTTTGCATTAGGTGCACAATGATAATTGACAGGTAGATAAAGCTCAGAAGTTCTGAATACTTACCATAGAACTTCTATAGCTAGATAGAAGAAGAAAAACATGATGAAACTTTAAATCCTCTTTTTCAAATGGTCGGAGAGCTGCTAAAAATGATCATTGCAGTTAAGATGCTTTCCACAACTTATAAAAGGAAGATAGCATCGGGGAAAAAGTTAAGAAGAGAAAAAAAGTTAACCAAAGTTTTCTTAAGCATTTACTGAAGTTCTCATATTTAAATCCATGAGATCAGTCCCATTGTGCAATATTCCAACAAGTATTCAAAGCAAATCATTCAACAACAATTGGAGTCTAATATTTATTATTTTTTATTGCTATATTCATTGTGTTTTTATCACTATACTTCATACACTTTTCTTATCAAGAGGCATTCAATTCTATACACATCTATTTACTATTTTCTTATTTGCAAGCAAGGGGCTTGCATCTTATAGTGAACAACAAGTAGGGAAACTTACTAAAGTTTGTATAAGTTATTGGTGAGCTTTGAAAACCATCTTGTATTAAGTTATTGGTAAGAATTCAAAACCAACATGTATAAGTTGTTGGTGAGCTTTGAAAACCATCTTGTACAAGTTATTGGTAAGCTTTGAAAACTAACGTGTATAAGTTGTTGGTGAACTTTGAAAACCAACTTGTATAAGTTTATTGGTGAGCTTGAAAATCAATAAGTGTTAGTGGAACCTGAGCTTAGCAAGAAAGGCTAACTCAGAAAAGTGGATTAAGTACTAGGTTAAAGGCCGAACCACTATAAAAATTATTGTCTTAGTGTGATGTGTGATCTTTCCTATTTTTATTTCAACACTACCTTTTGAACTTGGCCAAAATTTTGAAAGGCTCAATTCACCCCCCTCTTGAGTCACCAGTAGGTAGGGACCAATACATCCCAATCCCATCTCCCTCCATAACCAAACCAGTAGTCTCTAAGAAACCTGGAATACCTAGACCAAAACCTCCCACCCCACCCCACCCCATCCTGCCTTCCCCATTCCTTGATGACCCCACTTTCTTCCCTCTCACCTATTCTACCTCCACCTAAAAAGCCCTAACCTATTGTATTTTATTTTTCTATTTATTGTTTTCTTTTTCAGCTATGTATTTGAAGAACATTATGTACATCATGAAGCTTATTTACACATTATGAAATCAAATGCAATTTTTTTATTCATCTCATGTATCTATTTTTTCTCTTTTCCTATGAGATTTTTGATTATGACAAAAGGGGAGAAATAATAACTATTTTAGCATTGCATTTAGTATAAGTAATATGTGCATTCATTCAAGGGGATTCATTAGAAGAGTCATTAGGAGATGTACTTAGTTAGAGGGAGCTATTAGAAATCCTTTTTGAAAGGTATATCACTCATATATTTTGTTGTCATAAAAAAGGAGAGAACAGTAAGTCCAAAACTTTAATTAAGCTTGATTTTGATGATAAATGTAATTAACTAGCTTTATTTTGATGATGAGCAAACACACGAGTGAAAATATTGAGGTACTAACAAGTTGCGTTCCCAAGTAGTGCAGAAATAAATGTTTAAAATAAGTTAATAAAGTCAGGGAAGTAACTTTAGAGTGATGAGCAATGTGTGCAAGATAACTTCAAGATAAAACCCACCATAATTAAGTTTTCAAGGGAAGAAAAATAAGTAAATGTTCTAAGAAAAATAAGGCTGAACTTAAGAAAAAATTTTAGATGCATTAGAGCACTTCTGAAACCAAGAAAGACAAATTCAAAAGATGTAGCAACATTCTGAAAATCAAGTCTAGAAGCTTTAGAACCACTTCAGAAGGAGAAGTCCAAGCTTTAGAGGTTAAAAAGATCGAATATAACTTAGTTTAGAAGCAAGGAATTCCTTTAGAGTTACTTCAAATGATAGATTCAAGCTTTAGAGGATTTTAGATAGACCAGGATACTTCTGAAGTTAAGTGAAGATAAGTGCAGAACATGTTGAAGCTGAAAAGTCGTTAGAAGGTCTGAAGGCAAAGTTTGAAAGCACAAATGCATGTCTAAACAACTTCAAAGCATGTTCATACGAAGATCACTAAGCTTCAGAGTTTAGAAGAATCAATCTAAACTTAGTTCTGAAGCTTCATAGCATCTTTAAAGTTAATTTAGATGAAGAGACTTATGCTTCGGAGGCCAGCAACTAGCTATTGGAACTGGTAGATGCAAGAAGGAACCTCAAAACCTTTTGAGACCATCTTCAAAAGATCTGAACTAGATAGCTAGAAAGAAGCTCAAACTAGTCAAAGTTCAAAACATATGAAAGGGAGTTTTAGAAACTTTGGAATTAAATGCTACAATGGTAATTGGCAAACCTCGACATTCAGAGGCTCTGAAATTTTACTTCAAAGGATTCGGACATGTTTTCAAAGCAATTTATGTGGAGTGTCAAAAATGCAACCTAAAATGGTTGAAAAGTTGCTAGAAAAGTAATTAATGGATAATTAACCTTCTAGCAATATAAATAGAGGATTCAAATCAACTAAAAGAGTAGTTGAGTGAATTTATCATGCATTTACACAAGCATTCAAGTTTCTTCCAAATTTTTCAACTCTATCACATAACTCTGATATCGCATTCAAAGCCACTACTTCAATAATCATTTCCTACTTTTATCATTTATAGCCATGCTTGAAATTTTTGTACAATCAACCTAAGTAAGAGACATTTATTCTTGTATAAGCTTGTTACTACTTACATTTTTGCAAGTAATGGGCTTGCAGTGTATGAGTATTTGTTACAACAAGTAGGAAAGACTTGCTGAGTTTGTAAGAGTTAGTTAGTGAGCTCGAAAAAACTAACAAGTGTATTTTTGATTAGAGTGTTGATCAAGGTGTTAGTGGAATCTGAGTGCAATAGTAAATACTAACTCAGAGAAGTGGAGTAGGAACCCAGGAAAGGTCAAACCACTACAAAAAATTTTGTGTTCAAGTATGCTGCATGATTTTATCTATTCCATTTCAGCACCATCATTTTAATTTGGCTAAAATTTTTAAAGGCTCAATTCACCCCCCCCCCCTCCCACCTCCTGAGCTACCATCAGTAAGAGACCAATGGGAAGGGTTATCCTTGTTGTAGTATTATATTATAAGAGTTTCTTAGTAAGCTTGGTAAAACTTGGTGGTATTGTTAGAGTTTCTTGGTGATCTTGGAGAAACCAGGGTGTAATTCCTTAGTGGATAGTGAAATCTAAAGTTAGGATACCTTGGAGAATGAAGTAGGTGCTGAGTTGGCTTGAAGTACTATACTTGTGTATTTATTATTGTGCATGCTTGTGTGCTTTCACTACTATCTTTTTCTTGCTCTTGTACATTCATTTAGTTTCTGAATCTTACTTAGTTTTGTACTTTGACTTATACCTTATTTTTAGGATCAACATATCCTTCCACTTCTAGCCTTAAATAAGGGAAAAATCACCCTTCCCATTTATAGATCCCCTGATGTTTTAAAAGTGGAAAAAGTTTCTCTCTTCCCGTTTTTAGACCAAGTTTCTTATGTGAGATTTTGTGAAGAGGAAAAGGGGAGAAGTTAGTGTATGGTTGTTGTGTGGGATTCTACCTAAAGCATTAAAGAAATTACAGTCATTTTGCCTTCGCGGATCATCATAATCTGTAAGTAAGAATAGTCAAATCCTTGACCATGTTTTGGATTTTTTTTGTATCTCCTAGAGTGGTGACAAAATTTTATGATTGTTGATGTACTTACTTAAGCTTAATACATGTTTTGTTGTTTTATAAGGATGTGTTAAATCATAGGAAAATGTTTTATTTGGAAGAAAACCTATATATGGTTTTATGGACCGCTACATGAATGGGGACATGGGTCACATTAATAGTAGTAGTTGCTGGAAGTGATAGAGGAAGGATAACCATACATCACTTTTGGTTTTGAATGATCTGAAATTTAACATGCAAGGGTTATATCTCATGAGAATTCCAATTAAAACCTCAGATGTATTTGGGTGGAGAATCCCATGTGAATGGAGATGGATGTTCTCTTGAATGAGATCTAGAGAAAATGGAATAGTTGGAAAAAATCCCAACTGTCTAATACTATTCACAATGGGATGTTCCACATGGGGTTTGGACAGTTAGATTTAGACCCAAAAGCCTAAAATGTATTGTGAGATTTTGTTTTATGGAACATTGGTAGATAATCCCAATTTTAGCCATCCATATGAGTTGCATGTTGAAAATTTCATTAGATTTTTCATTAGAAACAAATGATGAAAGAAATCGGATTTTTCCAACATTGGATTGGGTTTTCAATATGAGCTTTTCATTTGGATTTGAATCCAGTTTGGTGAACATAATGGATATCTAGTTTTTTGTGTGCATGTATGTTGGAAAGAAAGAAATCCATCCATGTGCATGAGATGTTATTGAAAATTCCAGCCATTTGGTATGATATGTCAAATGTAGGAAAATTTAAAATAGTTGGCAAGGTTGGATGGTGGAGATTACATGGCCACCTAGCGTTCACAAATTTTAATCATGCAATGAGTGACCATGCAAGAAAATCTAGCCTTACAAGGGTGTGCCATGTATGGAAATTCTAACCATTAGATATGGCATGAAAATGAAAGAAATCCAACCGTAGGTGGTGTTGGATGATGGAATTTGAATGGCCACTTGACATTGAAAAATTTTAGTCATCAGATGGGTGGACCATGGTTGTGAAATCCAAATATTGATGGATGGACAATGCTGGAGATTTCAATAGATGGGAATGTTGTACCACCACCCTCCCATTTGGTTTAGATAGGTTGGCCTTATGGCCAGGCCTAGCATAGAACTGGCCTAACACCTAGCAACAAGGCAAGAGTAGGCCGGATGAGCTAGTCCCAATGTTGGCTAGGCCCAAGTAGGGGCCCAAACTAATGAGCATTGGTAGTGGAGTGTAATGGTAGTTATTTCGTTGAGCAACATGGTAGAATGGGTGGCGATGGAGGTGGTGTGACAGACAACTAATGCAAATAAAGAGGCAATCACATAGCACATACAAATTTTTATAGTGGTTCAAGATATTTTCTTTACTTACTCTTCAAGCAATCTCTTTAATAGCTTAGGTTCCACTATTTATATGGATTTTACAACTAATGCAAATGCACACTTCTTGATTCTAGCTCTGGAGGGCATATAATAACTAGTGCCTTTACACTCTTCTTGATCCTAACTAAGGATTTGTGAATACAATATAGTAAATTGATTATGAGACACACTCTAATAATCAATGTTATTCTTCTTGAGTTTGGTCTCCAATACCAACTCAAGGCAATAACAAAAGCAAATAGTAATGAGGAAAGTTTTACACTTCAAGAAGTACCTCAATTTGAACACAGGGAAGACTATGGAGAAGATTTGAGCTTGCTTCGAATGCAGTAAAAATTTCCCAAGAATTAGTTGAAAGCCTTTAATGAAGAACTTAAAGATTTAAATGCTTGAAGGCTTTGAATGCTTATTGCTTATGAGTAAATGAATTTGAAATAAAGCTGTTGGAGGTTAGTTGGAGTGCATTAAATGTGAGAGAGCATTCAAAATTTTTAACTCTTAAAGTGCAAGTGGATCATGGGCACCTCTGGGTATTGGCTACAATTCAGTAGGCAATATGGTAGGTGGCTGCAGTATTGGTCACAGTCAAAACCCTGGCTTTCTCCTAAACTCATGTCTCTATCCATTCATAGGTGATATCGCAGGCAATTGCGATATCAACTACCCACTAGGTGGTACTGCAGGCTGTTGGGACTTCTTAGGTGGTACTCCTTAAGGTATGACAAGCGGTACATGATGGCGCCTCCGAATTTAGCTATGGGGTTGGAAGCGCTACCCGTGAGAGTCCATGGTATCAACTGCGATTGTCTAGGGACTTCACTCTTCTTGAAGACACCATTAGTGGTAGGCGCGGGCAACTACACTTTCGGCTGCGGTCCTACACTACACTTGTGTTTTTCATATTTTTAATATTTTTCACATTAATTTCTTTATGAATTTTTTCATTATCAAAATATAGACTTATAAATTTGATTTGCAAGTGGGAGCATTCACATGTGTGCCAGCGAGCCAACCCAAGTGCGCCTGTAGTGGGCCTATGTAGTGAGATCCATAGAAGGCCAATGATAAGTTTAGAGTTTTGGAACTTCCTGATCTTTAGTTCAGATGATCAAGTAGTTGATTTTGATATTTTTGGATGATTTAGACTCAATGGAAAGGTTAGATATTGCAAAAGATGGCCAAATCTTGGGGTATTTGTAGGTAGCTATGATAGAATGCCTTTTTACCTCCTTAGTGTGTTGTCACAACCCACTACATGCTGATGATCTGAGGATGAAAATCCAATTATGATAGATGCGGATTGGGTTAAATGACCAATTTATGGATGTGGGCAGTGTGTTATGGCCCATTTCACCACTGTGTTGATGATTTGAGTGTGAAAACTCACTTGTGACAGTTATATATTGGGTTAGATGACTAGATAATCGAGAATGATAGATGATGTTGGCAATATACTTGATTTAGGGTATTGAATGTCAATATCTAAGTACATCTTTCCTAGTTAATGAGTTTTGTAAACTCATACTTTGATTATTTATTTCAAATGATGTAGTTCGTAGTGGATAATAGATCTTGAACTGGATAAATGATGAAGATTTTATTTCATTTTTTGTTTATGATAGTTTTTGAATGGATGTAAATCATGAACATATTATTAAAATAAAACATTATATTTTCTTCTATTTGTGAGTGTGTTTGGATATATTTATCTATTATGTTGTATTTGGAGTAAGATAGATCTTAGGAAACTCATTCTCAAATTCATATTGTATTTATTATTGCATTTTGAGGTTTGGGTCATGACAAAATGAATGCATGTTTATATTCTAGCGGGTCCGATATGAAATAAAAAAATTTGAATGATGGATATTAGCAGTCAAATGATGCTAATTTTGAGCCCACCTAAGTATTTTATTTAGATAATCTTAGGATTACTAAATAAACAAATTATGTTATGTAAGATGGAGGGATTGGATTGGATTTAATTATTTATAAATATAAAAAATGAAATAGTTCCTTTTAATCATTACTATATATATCATGAGAGAGAGGAATACTTTGGTAATGTATGTGAATTGGTACATCCTTTCAATTTAAGCCCCACCTTGATAATTTTGTAAAATTCAACCTAACCATTAATCGTATGATTGTTATTTAGCCAAGGCTTCAAAAGTCATCTAAATTAAAAACATACATTGATAATAAAATTAAAATTAATTCTTTGATCATTTAGAGGGGCCCACATACTTTTAATTAAACATCCAAATCTTCTAAAGTGTTCATTTCATCTATAACATTATTTGTATAAAATTTTAAAATATTTCAATGCTTGAATGAATAGATCTAAGTTAATTTCATATTTTATTCATGTTTTTGTACCTTTTTAAATGGTGTGGCCTGCACAAGATTATAATTGAAATAATGTCTAATATTTTATTAAATGTATAATACTAAATATAATAATCCGAATGAATTTTATAAAATCAGCAAGATGGGACCCAAATAAGGATGTACTTGTTGGTGGTATCGTGCAAGTGTACACGGTCACAAGTAATATAGATTTGATGAGTTAGAGTATCGTTCCCTCGGGGATTTGTTTGATTATTACACATTATCAAATTTACATTAGACTTGTATTATTTAGTTTGCTAAATTTCAAAAGATGCTATAAGAACTAAATCTAAACAAAATAATAAAATTATCTAGGCAACAGAGAAAGTGAAGAAAAATCAATAGGAAAGATATCTAGCGAGTCAACTTCATCTGACAATTTCAATTGTTTTGATGCATTGCATTAATCAAATTATTGTTCCTCACATTGTCAATTAGATGCACTAAAGTATCTAACACCCTTTCTTAAGTGCTATGATAGGTGTGCTTATTGAAGTTACCTACCATGTTTTAATGCAGATCCACATCAATAAACCCATTAAGACTAGGAATCCATGTGTTATCTATGCACTTGCAAGGTCATAGCTCACACAAATTGCACATGCACAGTGACTATCTTTAGTCATCATTGTAACATACATACATTCTTCCATTCAAGAGTCTTTCCTTAATTCATCATTCTCAAGTGTGAACTAGAAATCTCAAATCATACAAATGGTGGTCAATCGCATCCACATATTAAGCATAGAAAGGAAGAAACAATGAGAAAGAAGATAATTTAAATCAAAAGTCAAACATCAACACAAGATCCATTGTTAAGATCCATCTCACCTTAGATAAAAAAAATTAGAACATCATAATTGTATTAAAACCAACTGAAAGATTAACAAATATAGTCATGAATGTTGATTCCAAATACAACTAATGAACTAATATTGAAAGAAAAAGAATATAAAAATTTGTAGCAAACTCTTTCCCCTTAATCTTCTCCGCTCAAAACTTCTGCTCCTTGCTAGCCACTACTCTCTTGCTCAAAAGTTTCTTTATGAACATTTTAATCATCTATTTATAACCCCCTAATTAGGGTTAAAAACATCTTGCGTAACTTAAACAATTTTATGCATAAAAATACAAGTTTCTAAAAATAGCCAAACTGCCACATTTGGGGGCCGCAGCCCCCCAATCCCTGTATGCATGCTTTCATGTTTTGCTGTTATGGAGGCCGCAACCCTCAAATTGGGAGCTTTCGCCCTTAAATTGGGAGCCGCGGACTCCATTTATGCCTACTTGGTGCCTTCTTCAATGTGTTGGGAGCCATGGTGTAACACTTGGGGAGTTAAAAAGGGGGTAAATTTTTTATAACTTTATTTAAATGATTAAATTGGGGTAAACTATTTTGGATTGGATGAACTATGTAGAAAATTTGTGTGAAATGTTAGTTTGTGGAAATGAATAAGCATCTTACGATACTTATTCTTGTGTATGGATGTCTATTGAAAGGGATAGAGGATAGAGAGTATTCCTTAATTTTGTTTAGGAATGAATGTTATATATGTGTTGTATTGAGGACATGTGAATAGAATGACAAGTGTTGAGCATGATTATATATTTCTGATGAAGCATGTTATGTTATTGATTATGAATTATGATTTTTATGATTTTTGCCTACTTACTCAGTTGCCTGAACTCACGCCTTCTTATTTAAATATTTAGTGAACAAGTCAAGCAAGAGATTCCAACTACGGGCTAGAGACTTATAAGGAGGATTTGAAGATGTTCTTTTAATGGTATGATGTGTTGGGGTTGTAAACCCATTGTGTACTTGTATAAGTATATTTAGATAGTTTCAAATGATGTGTAATAAAATATATTGGCATGTCATAATTATTTAATTAGATTTGTGTAAATAGATCTATGTGAGCTTAGTGAAAAGTATTGCCATCATGATTGGTTCTAGTCCTATGAAGTAAACTATGGGTATGGGTTTGGTTATATGGTTAGTATTATTGTTTATAACTATTGATTTTATAAATTTATTTGATTAATGTATTTCAAGTTTTGGATTCTAATATTTTATGGAAGACTGTCAGGTTTTTGGTAGAATACTCCCTTAAAATTAAGAAAATTTATAAGGAAAATAATGAAAACTATAAGTATAATAGATTGGGATCCGAGCACCCCCACCCTAAAAGTGAGGAAATTGTAGTGAAAATAAAGGGAAATGACCAAGGTCATGCCTCGGATAGTGGGCATGATATACAATGAGTTTACTTGCTAAGTATCATGAATGATTTTTGAGTTATGTGTACATGTGTAATTTGTCTGGCATGTTCTTGATTGTTTGAGTGATATTATCCTAACTATTCCATGAGATTTGGTTGCTACTTTGCTCGAGGATGATCATAAGCTAAGTTTGGGGGTATTTAATGAGCTCATAATTTACCATATTTTAATACTTAAATTGACATATTTTAGATTCTTAATTGATACAATTTTATTATTTTATAATCACATTTGATTAAATATTGCATTTAATGGAGTTAGTTTGTGTTTCACATATCAAAACATGTCAAAAAATAACTAAAGTTTACAAAAGGCATCACTTCGAGGATATTTTTAGCATAGATAGAGAATGATTCATGACAAGTGGTCAACATAGAAGTTGTAGTCATTCATGTTACAATCTAAAAATTCAATAATCATAGGATTTGAATATCATACATGGAACTTGTGGCCAAAATACTGAAACTATCTGAAGATTTTAAACTCGATGAATATGACAAAGGCATCACTTATGGATAATTTTTATAATAAATTGAGGTTAATTTTGAGAACAATTTTAAGTATGAAAGTTGTAGATCTTGAAATTATATGTCCAACGCATTAAGAATCATTCAATTCTAATATTGTATGTAAAAGATATGGCCAAAATAGTATACACTACTCATATACATTGTAGACAGCGACTTTCTGAGCTGCGGGTCCAATGCGTTTGGAAGTGCAAAAACTTAATATTTTGGTTATTTTGCATATTTTATATGCAAGATCACTTTAAGAATTTGCATTGAGGTGGCGGCACACATCTTTGGAAGCAAATTCTACAAGGGAACCAGAGGGAGATTTCAAGTTCTTCAACATGAGTATTTTGAATATTATTTTTCTTCCTTTTAGCATGAACTAAATTTTTTTCTAGGGCAATGATGTAGCCCTCATTGATATTCTTTGTCAAATAGGGATTGTTGGTTGATTAATTCAATTTTATCTTGTTTCATTCATCGTACTTATTGCAATTATTTTATTTATTAAATTGTGTGATCACCAATTTTATGAATTAGATTAATTATTTGAGCATGGTTAAGGTATACACTATATGCTAAACCATGAGCTCCCTTAAATGAAAAGATAGATGGTTATGGTACACGCCTGATGCTAAACCAATCTATTTGGTTCATTAAAGTTCTTCGGTCTTAATGGGTTTTTACCTCAATTATGCTATACACCATAGGTAATTAGAACGAGTGAAAATACTTGATTTAAACCTACATGCCTAATATTAATAATCATACATTAATGAGAACGAACCCAAGATAATGAATTGAGACCAACATCCCAACTACATAGGATATTATTGAGTAAATCAGATTCTACACTCTTGCAACCTGAGAATCTCTTCTACATTACTTTTCTTTACTGTTCTCTATTACTTCATCTTAAACTTAGATTTATTTAGTCTTCATTACATCTTTTTAGGACTATGTTAGTTTTCATAATTAGATCTAATTAAATCAATTTGAATAGTTCTCTATGGGATCAACCCTTGCTTTGCACACTATACCACTATACACTCGTGTACTTGCGTAGAATTATAATTTGACCATCAAGGCAGTAAGAAATAAGGCCACAGCTCCAAAAAACTAAGCAGCTGTTCCAACAAAAATTGTGGTGTTATGCAAGGAGTAGTGGAAAATAGAGCGATAACTCAGCACTGAAGATAACTTTTGGATTTTGAGGATCTTGCTTGACTTGCACAATGAAATTAAACCCTAATGGAGATGATATAAAAATAAGTTTTGCATGTCTTTGTGAACACTTTGGCAAGGTTTGGAGGCAAAGACATAAGAAAGGGAAGCCAATATACAAAATTGAAGGTGGAATCTTCTTGCAAAGGGAGCTGACAAGAGAGCAAAGTGCAGAGAATACTACGTGGAGAAGCTTATCTCTTGATATTTCTTTGTTCTTTTTCAATCATTTCTACTTATTAATCATGTTTAAGATAATGTGTATTATTTTTCTTGATTCCATTATGAGCTAAGCACTTTAATCTGGGTGAACGATATATCCGGATAACAATTATTTGGTTTTATTATGTTTAATGCATTTTTTGTTTGTTCATTATTTATGTTGAGTATTTAATCCGATGTTAATGATTGTAAAAGAATGCTAGCCCTTTTCGTTGGTCTCCTATAATAGATAGCTCAAGGGGAGAGGGGTGAATTAAGCATATGAAAATTGTAGCCAAATAAAATTTTATGTGCTGATAATAAATGATATTGTAATGCATATGAGATTTTCATAGTTGTTCGTTCAATTATGGTGTTTGCTCCACACACAAATTCACGTTTTCTTAGCTATTCTCATTTTAGGCAGGTTATAATGTGTGTGTGTAATGATGTGTGATGTAATGATAGGGTAGTAGTGTACAAAGTAAAATAATCAAGCATACAATACACAGTAATTTTTATAGTGGTTCGGGTACCCCTTCCCTACGTCCACTCTTCCAAGAGCACACACTGATTATGCCTTGGGTTTTCCTATATCTCATATAATGGAAATACAATAGTTCACCCAGCACTCTTCTAGATTCCAGCTCTAGGGGGCATAAACAGTGTTCCCAATACTCTTCTGGATTTCAGCTCCAAGGGGCATAAACATAGTGCTCTTAACACTCTTCTGGTATTCACAAGCTCACCATAAAACTCACTAGTTTTGAAGATCACCAGCAAACTTATCAATTTTTAGAGCTCACCAACAACTAATACAATATGGTTTTCTAGAGCTCACCATAAACTCACTGGCTGATTAACAACACCCAATTTGTACATAACTTTGCCTCTTTACTAGGCTGATTTGTACAGAGTTTAAACACACATAATGATTACTCATTGAAGTACACTAGATGTCAATACTCTAAAAATGTGATTAAGATAGATCTTTGAGGCTTGTTATTTATCAATGTAATGGAGATTGATTATCTTGGAGGAAGCATTTGTCTATTTGAGAAAGGTTACTCGTTTAAGCTCTTTTCTCCTTTTCATCTTTCTCTCAACTTCCTCAACCTTCTTCATTGACACTATACTACTACCTTTATATTACTTCAGAAATTTCTGTCTATTGGAGGTAGTTGGCTTCCATTGAATGTTGAAGATCGTTCTTAATTTTCTCCCATTGAAAAGATGTCTTTTTGATAAACTTATTCTAGCTGAAAAGCTTGCAGCACCATCCTTAAAGAAGATGCCTTTTCGATTTTGGCAAACACCAGATAAAGACTTTCTGCATGACTGGCTCTTTCATTCTTTTGGAAAGAATTTTATTAAGCTTGAAGGGAAATAGCCTCTGAGAGTTGCAATCTTTGTCAGACCAAAGACTGCTTTTCTTTAAATTTCTTTCTATCTTTAGCTAAGCTCAATTTTTCAGTTGTTTAATAAGATCTCCTTTGAATGAAATTTTGACTAGAGAGTATATCCAACATTATCTGGTATAAGTAGCTTCTACTCATCATGATATACCATTGTGATTTAGCCATTGTTTTTATGAGGACTTTGTCTGATCAAGTCCTAGTTTGTCTCTTGTAAGTAATAGACATATGATAGACAATTTCATCTTTGTAAATTTGCCTGAGATTGTTGTAGCATTTTTACTTCATCTTCTAGTTTGTCTATCATAAGTAGCAGATGAATTGTAAAGGCACAGACAAAGTTCTTTTCTTACTGGTCATCAAACGGAGTTTTTTCATCAGATGAAATTTCTTTCACTAGATGAAGTAACTTTATTTCTTGGTTTGTCTATTATAAGTAACAGACAACTCTTGTTGGCATGGACAAGGCTTCTTCATTAGATGAATTGTCTTTGTTTGTAGAGAAGTGCAGACGAAGTCTTTTCAAGTGGTTCGTCTGTTGGTTTGTCTATTGCAAGTCGCAGACAGACTTGCAAACAAAGATGGGAGACAAAGTAAGCTATTCATCTATGGCCACTATCCTGCTTCTGCTTTGTCTTCTACTTCATCTGTTGAAGATTGTAGATGAGTTTTTTATTCTTCTTTTGTCCCAGATAGACTTTATATGAGAGACAAATGCTTGAATAATTTGACTCCATTTTTAGCTCTTGATTTGTCTGAGTTTAGCTTCATTTCATCTCTACTTCTGCAATCTAAATTTGTCTTTATCTTGCGGACAGATCTTGTGTATAAGCAATTTATCTGACTTGTCCATGGAATAATTTATCTGAATCTATTTGTGGTAGGTGTTATCTGATACTGACTTTATCTGTAGAAGATTTATTCGATCACTCATTGAGGCTTGAACATCATAACTACATATATGCTTTATGACTTCTTTTTAAAGTTTTAGTATCGTTCTTTCTGAGCATTCTTATCTTCTTTTAGTGTAGTAGATCTTGTTTGCTGATGTATTCTCTATATATGTTATCCACTGTATATCATTTGTATTTATTTCTATAATACTTTGGAACACAATTGCCAGTACCATAAGTGTTCACTCATATATTATTTCTCATCATCAAAACTTAGTTGTTTACCATACATATCACTTTCAACATGATATATGATTTGATTTGAGGCTAAGAAGTAATAATCAAATTAGACGATGATTAACCACCATAAGATGATCATGATGATAGACATATCCATGAAGTTTATACAACATTATAGGTTTCTTGATCTTAATGCATCTGGTTTGTGATTTTTGCAGAGATGTAGGAAATTAGCTAGTTGAGATATGTTGTTATGACTTGAGAAAGAATAGTAATTAACTAAGAGAAACTTGTTGTCAACATAGAAGCCAATATTAACTGTTAAACTGATGAAACCAAATATGATTAATCTGGTGAATTCGGAAACCCGTAGATGTTTTGATCATTGTATCTTTTATTTATCCAGAATCCATGTCATTGTCAAAGACCATTAAATTAGATCTTTTATCTTTACGCCTTTACCATAATTCAATTGGTGTGTTGTCGTAGGAAACCAACTTTAGAACCTTGCTCTAATTTTAAATTTTTGTAGTAGTGTGAGTAAGGGTCAATCCCATGAGGAGAATCTAGCTTAGTTTTATATAATGTGAATAAGAAAGGGGGGTTTTGAATATAATGCAGAAAGTATCGTCAAAGAAATCTATCAGAGAAGAAAACATTGGTTCAAGTTAACATCCACTGTCAGAATCTCATAACTGATCATTGATGCAATTATAAATCAATTCATACTTTAAATATTCACCATTGAGATTATTTTTCCTATCTCTCCTTCAACATAGTTAATTAGAAACTAGTGTTCTAATTAACCCTAACTACTAAACAACCCTGGACCAGTGTTAAAAGTTTAATCTAATAGCAGCCTTAAGATTTATAAAGATTGGTAAAGCCAAACAACACAAGCACCAGCGGTTGCATTTAATTTAGTCAAATATTCTTTCTAAGATTTAATAACAGCAACAGCAGCAAATTATTAAACCCTAGTTGCTTCGTAAATTAGAGAGATCAAACGATTATGGATTTGATATCTAATCTAGTAATAGATTGTAGTGAATAATAAACCAGTAGGCCTCCTAGCAATTAAGCATAACAATCATAATCATGAACAAAGAAGAACATTCAATACTTAAAAGTATAAATTGAACAATTAAATCAAATTAGATCTCACGGTATATTGATTCTAAGGATTCTATCTCCTTAAACCAAGAATAAAAGTTTAGCCACATAGAGCCATGAAATCATAAAGAAAATAAAATAAAAGAGAGAATAAGAAGATTCTCTATTGAAAGCCACCAAGAAGTCCTCTCCAAACCCTAGCAAGAAGAACCCCCCAAAAACTTAGGAAACTCCTATTTATACAAAGTCAAAAATATGCAAAATATTAATTTTTGCAAGTTTTGAAAAGTGGAGAACGAAGTCGGATGCCACCTCATTGTCCAGTGGGCTCATGGTGTGAAGTGGATTGGTGTTGGCAGTGCTAGATGGGTGCTGACAATGTTGGTCTGCTGCCTCCGGTGCTTTGTTCCTTGTTGCTTCTCCTCTATACTTCATCTTGACTTTGACATTCTTCCTATATTTTCCCTTGATGTAGTCCTTATATCTCAAAACTTCCAACATAAAAGTTGTAGAAAATTTTGCTTTTGTTTCCATAACATTTTTAATTATCTCAATTGGAAATCTGATGAGAGAGTTATGACCAAATTACATAGTGATGCTAGAATTGTCCAAAATCCTTCAATTGACTTCTTTTTGCACTTAACCACCAATTGTCTCTTAAATCAAAATATCAAAATAAATAGTGCATATAGAAGATAAAATATTAAGTATTAAGGGAATAAAATATAATATTTTATATTCTCATCAAATTCCCTCACACTTAACTCTTGCTTGTCCTCGAGCAAAAGTCAAATTTACTCTCCCCCAAAAGATTATCAAGGTTGCAACTATCATAAACAAAAAATAACCAAAACTCTTCAAAACTCATAATATATCATGAACAAATCATTCATATACAACCTACAATCATTCACTAAGCATTCTCTCTTGAAGATGGATTAAACTAAATGAGTAGAACTCTCACAGAAATAAACACTCTACTTCATGTGGTTGAAGGGTATATATTTAGCTCAAATTCATTCCAATGGAAATGATCTGCCATAAGCTTGCACATATTCTCATTCTCCATCATTGGGATCACATGCATATCATGAATTATAAGGACTTTTCATGGGTTTTAATGGGGTTTAGGGTAAAGGTGAGAAATATTTAGAGATGTAACTTAAAAGCCATTGAAACTAGTGAAGCACAAATAAATCAACTCAAGCTCAAATGTATAGGACATGCAAAATTACTTATTTTTTAGCGTATTTCACCTTTGAATACAAGATGTATAAACAGACCCCTTCCCTTGGAATTTTGCTATATATATATTCTTTTTTTCTTTCACTTTAACATTTTTTAAGAACAATAAAATGTTCTATTTCACCTATCATAGCTATTTCACAAATTTTGACACCACCACACTTTATTTCTTGTACACCCATACATAGCGCAATGATGACCCATGCTCCACTAACTCTATGGCTTGGGTAAAGATATTATTTTTCTGAGTTTCAAGTTTGTAACATAGGTTCATAATAAAAATCTATAAAGCTCAAAGGGGCTCAACAAGAG
>JAYJMB010063250.1:10979-25907 GCA_036873735.1 Pouteria campechiana
AGAATTACAATTTGGCTGGAGTTCAACTGGAATCAACCAAACAATCCCGAATTTTATGGAGTTAGGGTTCTGTAAATCAAAATTTGGATAAAAAGATTATTTTGCTTGGTTAAAATTGAAAGGTAAAGAAATTCAATCAAAACCGATCAACCCAATCTCCCAACTCGCTCTATAACACATTTCTTCAACTTAAAATCCTTCTCCTCTCCTTTTTATTCGCCAGTTGTTAAAGACTAATACCTTTTTAATTCCCTTCTCCTATCCTATTTCTTTCAAATATTTGAGAAAGAATTCTTGAAAATATCATTGGATTTCTTTCTAATATTAATAATAAATTAGTCATTTTAATCCTTTATTATTAACTATGGTAAAAATTCTAAATATCCTAAAATTTGTAAAAATTTTCAACCAAAATTGTTCTAATTAAAAAGGTTGAGTTTTAAGTCGAAGTTTAGAAACAGAAACTTCGATTTACAATTAAAGTTAGAGTTAAAATTTTAGGGTTAGGGTTGACGCAACACTACCTAAACCAACTGGATATACATCAGCAACCTTCTTAAATTTCGGTACACTGATGGACTACCAAAATAAATACTCCGCTTCATCTCGCACGTTGATATGCCTGGCCCACATGAGATCAAATGCGTAAATTCCCTTCACGGTATTTTGAGGGTTTCTCCAATTCAAAGAAATGATTCAAATAAATGATTCATCCAGCCAATAAAATGGTCCTAACCATTCGTACAAAAGAAAAACAAACCAATCAATTGAAGCGTTTTGATCAGCCAATCGACAATTATGGCATACGATTCTTCCAATTCTGGAAGTCAAATCGGTTTAAATTCGAAGAACCAAACAGATACAAGCTAAATTTCCAAACAGATGAACGTGAGACGTTCATTGATTTTGTGGCTACAATAATCCAGGCAGGCAAAGGAAGCACCAGCCTACATACAAAAATCACCTATGCTCAAAATTCCATCTCGTGATCAACCTGATTACGTGGACCAAGCCATCAACGGCATGGATTTCTTCACACGTGCAAAGGGAGGCGCTAGCTTATGTCCTTAATCATTGCTAAATTTCAGATAACTACACACACAAGCATATCTTAAACGCAATCAAAACCAAGCATCGATCAATTCCAACGTACGCTCTGGATCTGCCGGAATTGCTTCTGTGCGGCGGAGTTGCATTCGGCCGCATGATCATCGCCTTCGTCATGAGCAGACTGCTTGGTGTTGATGGGAGTTTCTGCTACTTCATCAGCAAAATCGTCATCAGGAGAGCAAAGGAAGAGGAGGCCGGCGAGGAGGCAGCCGAAAAGGGAGCTGGAATTGGACATGGAGCGGATGCAATTCGGCAAACACATGGCATGGCCCATGTCAACAAGAGGGGTGTCCAAGAAAGCTAGGATAGGAGTTGAGGGTTTATATAAGAGAGACTGCTTCGTGATGACCAAGCGATGGAAAATGCGTGGAAATCACGCGGTGGTGGTGGATCGTCAACGGCATTGGTCACATGAATTATGGATATTTGACTAACTGGACACTGGCTTTTCGCATGTTTGCCTGCGCAACGGAATAAATGAAAGATGCCTCGTAGCTGCTTTCACCGCCGACGGGCGAGGCAGAGGAGCAGACCCAAGTCCCAAGCCCACGTCAAGGGCTGCCTAAGTTGGGATTTTAGAATAATCTCACCTAGATAATATTATATACATATACTTATTTAATAATTATTATTGTTTAAATTAGATATTAAAGAGGGACATGCCGACTAAAAATTATAAAATTTTACATCCATTATGAAAATAGACCACTTTTAAGTATTAAAGTTTTTGTATTCATTTATTTATTCAAAAAAATATAATGATTCAGTTTATATACATATATATGATATGATATAGACCACTTAGAATCCAACAACATTGCATTTGTCGCCTTATATTTAACTATGGATTTTCCAACTGTACCTTTCTAGTATTGTAAGTCGTGCAAGCGTTTGCAAGTGTAGCTTTTTAGTTTTGTGAGTTGTTAGATGAAAATAAAACCCTAATATTTCAAATGATAAAGCTTTTAGATCTTCAAAAGGAATTACCAAATAGTCATAAGAGATATAAATGCCTTTTAGTCATATTTGGTTTTTGATTCAATGAGGGTAGCTTCAATGGAACTGGATGGGGCCTTTTTATGTTTTGGCCAACCATGATAGTTTGATAATATTTAAATCAATCAGAATATTTAAAATCATTTACACTTTATACCCCAATACACACCTTAATGCACCCTTTCTAAACACAATACACCTTATCCAAACACACTATAGTTTCACATCTAATTTACCCAATAAAAAAAGAATACATGATTATCACCAAGCATAATGTATGGTGTCCAACAATGCTTTTCGTTACATGACATTTGCCCATACCAATCACATCCTTAACAAATATAAGCATCATCAAAATAAAGTATTTATATAGAATACAAAATTCTAAAATCATTTGAAAGTAAATTTGAGCCTATTAAAATTTTCTTCCTACCTATAGAATTCATGAGTATAAAATTAAACATTCATACCTTTCAAAATATTTTTTTGTATAAATTAATAACTCCACAAATTTATATTATTTTATCATTTTCGTGAATCAATTTAAATAATTTTCATATTTTTGAATGCAATTTTATATTGAAATAATGCGATCTTGATTAACCTCTCATTGAAATGATTTTTTCCATTTCACTTAAATAAATAGTATTAAAAATGGCAATGGTGAACTCGTATCCCACCAAGAATTTGTTATAAGCTCGAAGCAGAAACGTTTTGTCGAGATTTAAAATTTATAATCTTATCATGTTTAAATCATCAATGCGTATGGTCCAAGGCAAGTAAGCAACGAAAGCATCCCGAAAGTTGCTCCGGCCTAGTGACTATCCAAGCCCAGCCATATTATATAGTGAGGTGGGCTTTTAAGCCAGATGTCATCTAGTCAAGCACATAATCCAATCTGACGTGGAACTTTCAGCACATACCACCCATTTCTATAAACCCAAAATCATTTGATTCAGATGGTTACTTACAGGTGATCCAACCTCATATGTGTGGTACAATTGGCTAACAGTGTTGCACTAGGCAAGAGACAATCGTAATTTAGCCCTTATGATGCATCGTTGTCATTGGTGATAGCACATATTGTCATTCATTTTTTTTTTTCTAAATCATACCATTCAGAGTCCCTAATTTTAATGTTTTGTTGATGTCTAAACCACACCTTTCAAAGTCCCCAAATTCAATGTTTTTGTTGGTCTCTCTATCACACCTTTTGAGAGTCCCCAATTTCAATGATTTATTGATTTCTAAATCTACCTTTTCAAAGTCCCCAATTTCAATGTTTTTCAGCTATTTTTGTCAACCTTAGCATCTAAAAGTGCCCTAAGACGGTGTAAGTGTAATTTTTATGAGATCAGCTAACCAAGTTTGATCACCTTGTAATGTATAAGTGTAACATTACATGCAAGCCAAACTCGGCTGAGTTAAGACTTTCAAGTGACCCCTCAAGTCAAGCTCATCTAACCAAGCTCCTTCCGACGACTTTTTTTGGCTTATAACATTCTAGTCTCAATCTTGGTAAGTCCAAAAAATAAGAAATAAGAAGAAAGCTATTATTTGAAAATTGATAAGTCCAAAAAAAGAAGAAAGCTATAATTGGTGACACTTGCGATAATTTTACTATTATGTTGATTTGGGCTATTTTTCTAATGCATGGCAACATGGGTGGGACATGCCTCGAGGATCTCCTAGTATAAATATTTTAGTCACAAATGTTGGGTTGTTTCTTAGCTTAGCACCTACCATCATGTATGTCACTCATCAAGGCTTGAGAATGTAGATTTCAAATGCATGATTGTTCTCATTAAAGGATTTTTGTAAGATGGTTTTATCTAAAATTGGTCCAAGTGGTGAATGCTACTGGTGATGTAATGGTTTAGAGTTCAGCAAAGAACTGCATAGGAATTTCACATTTAGCTTTCCTTTCTTGGCCATGCTAATAGTTAACCTAATGCTCAAGAAATGGAAATTGAAGTTTGCAATTTCATTACATGTCATAATTTGACGCTTTATGGTAAAAGTGTTTTGATTTAATTCTATCAATGTCAGCACATTGAAGCTTGTGTAAACTTGTGATTGAGTTACAACCAATGAATTAAAGTTGTGGGTTGTGGGTTGTGGCTTGGTCATGGACCAGTGTATATCTCATATCACATGGCATGCATCAAGGGTGTGAAACTATCTTAGTTTGGATGCATAACTACATGATTGAACTATGCTTCTAACTGTGTATTGCTTCTGCTTCTGTTGGGACTCTGTACACTCCATTTCCATACTTATCACCCACCTCCTACACTAAATTTCTTGTTGCATTATTTCATTTTGCATTGTGCTTTTAATTTTACAAACAGGGAAAAGCTTTTATGAGATTTGATCCAGTATTTCCCATTGATTTAAAATAAAAAAACTATATATTTACTTGGAAATTTTTTTGATAAAATGGAAAATTGGAGAAATGGCAAGCCCTTTCTTCAGGAAAAGTATTTTTTCTTCAAGCATCCAACTAGAAGCTCAGACAGCATTATATTTTGTTTATTCCTTCTATATGAAAATTTTGCTAGTGAGTGAAGCTTGGATACATAGAATACATTTTTGGACTAAGTGAAGCCTAGACCCCAATTTTGCCTACATTTGCTACAACTATGAAGAGGTACTTAGCTTATTCCATTGGACATCTGTATGTGTTTATGGTTTTTGACTTGTTTTTCATGCAGGTTAATTCATGTTATCATGTTCTGGGAAGTAAAATCTTGTCAATCTTTCGTTTGTCTAGTAGGATTTTGTTACCGAGGCGATACAAGGACAACAAGAAAATAACGTGACAAGAAAGATGTGGCGATCTCAATTTACCAATAGAATTATCTTGACAAGAACCAAATGATAGAAATTAATAATCATGAGATCTTCACTATTCTCTTCTCAAATAGTGAGCAAAAGCGTCTTCCTCATTATTTGAGAGCTTCAACAAGCTCATGCCATGATTTTTGTAGACACTGAATTAGACTCTTAACTTGTATTAGAGATGATGGACACTGAGTAGCTATATAAAAATAATGGACTCTTAACTTGAATTAGATACTATTTTCCTTTTGTAACTCATATTAAAAAGCTTCAAATTATAAGTGACCCTCATTATTATATTCATCTTTGTATTTTATTTTGGTAAATGTCAAACAAAATTATTCACCATATTTTTTAATTGTCATATGATATGCCTAATTGTTGATTTGCACTTCATATTATGCATCTTAATTTTTGTTTATTGGTGTTTATCCAATTATTATAGTAGGAACAGGTATCATAATTATATAATTATTATAACAAGAATAGGTGTATCATAATTGCATAATTATTAAAGTAGGAACAGGTATCATAATTACATAATTATTACAGCAAGAATAAGTGTCATAATTATTGCAGCAAATGTAGCAAAATTTTGAGTGGTTGCGTTTAGGCAAGTGTAGCGAATTTTTCAGTGGCTGAGTTTACGCAAATACAGGAAAATTTCAAATTACTGTGTTTAAGCAAATGCAGCAAAATTTCAAGTGACTGCGTTTAGGTAAATGCAACAAAATTTTCAGTAGCTATATTTAGGCAGATGTAGTGAAATTTTTAATAACTGGATTTAGGTAAATGCAGGAAAATTTTCAATGGCTGCGTTTAAGCAAATGCAATAAAATTTTTAGTAGCAATGTTTAGGCAGATATAGCGAAACTTACAGTGGCTATGTTTAGGTAGCGAATTGAAGTGACTGCATTTGACTAGATGCGACAAGGCAGATGCAGTGAAATTTTGATCAAATGTAGTGAATTTTTTTTGTTATATCTAATTAGATGCAAGAAAATTTTGATCAAATGCAATAAAATTAGTGGCTACATTTGACTGTGTACCTTATAGTATTGTTTACACTTACTTCCGTGACATGTCAACTATATGTAACGACTCTTAACGTTTTCAGAGTAAAATCGTCATTGCCGAGCCATTCTCACGTTTCACAAAGACATGAAAGTGTGAAGGTGGACTTTTGCCTGTCGCGAACTCATTATTTTCTTTGGGTGGGTCATCCTCGATAGAAGTCTAACCACCAGCTAAATAAGCATGTGACTAGTGCATGCGTCAAGCAATTTCTCTGCAAAAGAAGAGACATGCAATATTAATGGTGGTTACAGCTCAAATGCAAATATAAATTGAGAGATTTGCGAGTAGTGATAAAAATGTCGGTTGTTGAGTCTGCTGTTCCATTCATCGTTGAAAGGCTCCGTGATACACTTATCGAGGAAATTATTCTGTTGCGTGGAGTGAAGGACCAAATCGAGTGGGTGGAAGACAATGAAAGCATGAACTGGAGGCGGGAGCTGAGAGACATCACACACTGTGCCGAAGATGCCATCGACAACTTCATCCTCAAAGGCGACTACGTGAGACGGACAAAAGGATGCTGGCGTATGTTGAAGAGAGAAGCCTTCATCCAAAACAAAGTCAAAGCATGTCATGAAGTAGACTCTCAAGTCAAACGGATGAAACAAAAACTTCGTTCAATCTCCGAGAGCCGAACTACTTACGACGTCCAATTTAAGCGCAGTGGCGCTGGTCAAATATCCCAAGAACAGATGCCCTCGTCTCACCATCATGAAGAAGAAGAGACTTCTTTGGTGTTAAGGATGAATTACCGCAGTTGGTCACCCAACTGAAGAGTCTGGAACGGA
This sequence comes from Pouteria campechiana, assembly GCA_036873735.1. Lineage (NCBI taxonomy): Eukaryota > Viridiplantae > Streptophyta > Magnoliopsida > Ericales > Sapotaceae > Pouteria > Pouteria campechiana. The sequence goes on from JAYJMB010063250.1 coordinate 17,792, forward strand.
GGCAACAACCTTCGGTTTTCTCTATAGTTGGCATGGATGGTCTGGGCAAGACCACCCTCGCCAAAGAGCTCTACAACTGCCCCTCAGTCAAGGAGAAATTCAAGGTGCGTGCATGGGTGCCCGTTCCAGAGAAATACAGTTTGAAAACCATTTACCGCACTATTTATAAGCAGGTCGTTAGCAAAAAGCTCGCTAATATGGAGGAGTAGGAGCTGAAGGAGGTGTCATGGTGCTTCTTGCACGGGAAAAATATCTCATAGTGTTGGATGACGTCGAGAATAAGAAAGCTTGGGATGATTTGGTGGGTTTGTTTCCTAAGGTGAAGAATGATAGCTGGATCCTCCTTACCACCCACGACGAAGGCGTAGCTTTGCATGCAGATGCGCGTATTGCGCCATGTCAGATGCGAAGTTTAAAAGAAGAGGAAAGCTGGGAATTGTTTCGCAAGAAAGAATTCAAAGGGTCATAAGATCGCCGCCTAAACCTTCTTGAGGAAGAAGGAAGAAAAATTGCAAAAAAATGTGGTGGTTTTCCTCTTGCAATAGTTGCCATTGGATCTCAATAGATTTGAGAGGCCAAAATATCTCAAAGCTTATATTCGAGCTACAAACGTCTTCCCTACGAGCTAAAGCCATGCTTCCTCTACTTACCCATTTTTCCTGAAGATGAAGAGATCCGTGATGAGAGGTTGATTTATATGTGAATTGCAGAAGGGTTACTGCGGCAGCGAGGTGATGAAACGCTGGGGGAGGTGGGAGAAGATTGTTTAAAGGCGCTGGCACGGAAAAGTATGGTTGAAGTAGTGAAAACAAGTTCGAATGGAGGAATCAAAAGCTGCCGTGTTCATGATCGCTTACGCGATCTCGCACTGTCAGAAGCTAAGGGAGACGACTTCCTACAAGTATATAGACCAGGCAATAATTCAATGCCTTCTACATCCATGAAAGTTTGCCGTTTAGCAATCCATGACAGTAATGCAACAACAGCGTGTATTTCCTCGGCCGACGCAGGCCTTCGCTCAGTGTTTACCTACCCGAGAGAGGTGATCAAACAGGACGGGAAGCAACGACGTAGGTTTCTATATGGTCGCTTCAAACTGCTGAGGGTGTGAGATCTGAACAAAGCAGAAATTGAAGAGCTACCTAGTGAAATAGGCGATCTGGTCCACTTGCGATACCTTGCATTCACATGCGCCCTTGTTCTCAAGAGTTTACCCCCTTCTATAGGCAATCTTCGTAATCTACAAACACTAATATGTTATTCTGTTTAAGGTATACGAATGCCCAGCTCCATCGAGAAGATGCGAGGGTTGAGACATGTTATGCTCCTGTCTCTCAACGACTACAAACATTGGAAGTCTGGGGCCAGTAGTTTTGAATGGCACCCACGAATTGGCCAGCTAAGTAACCTACAAACTCTCACGAACATAAGAGTTGACAATTGGGAGAATGATGCCTTAGAAAATTTGGCATTACTGTAGATTCAGGTGACTATTCTAAATTCATTACCAAGTTGGAATCCCTCCAATCTCTATCCATTTCGGCTCTAGGAAACATGAGGAGGAGTACAATCCCAAAGTTTGATCCTTTTACGGATCTACTCAAGTTACTTAAGTTTTCATTATTTGGAGGACTAGTGAAATTGCCTGAGCCGGTTGAATTTCCGGTGAACCTCGTAAAGCTTACCTTTGCCTACTCCGATTTACACCAAGAGGATATAGCGACGTTAAGGAAACTACAGAAACTTGAAATTCTCAATAAAGTTATTAAGTTTATTGGGCTTGATTTCTCTTGTAATTTTTTCACTTTTCACACTCTTATTGAGATTTGTCCGCTTGGTTCAGCAATGAGGTTGCTGGTGACTTTTAACATGGTAGCAAAACTGTAGTTTGTTGTTTTCTACGTGGTATCACAGCTTGTTACGCGACAGGATTTGATGTGAAGAATTTTTTAATTTTCGAGAGTTGATTAATTCTCCCTTCACAAAATTTTATTTCTTGATGCAATCCAAGCATGTCAACTTCAAATTATATATTCCTGAAGTTCTCACCACAAAGAACTACGGAATTATGAAATGTGAGTTCATAGTTATTTGATTGGACAGGGTCCTTAGAATATCGTTAATGGTGCATCACTCATATTTGGAGCGATCAAAATGTTATGTAGGTTGATATCGTATTTTACGTTTGTGAATTGCAGTTCGCCATTAAAAATGCATGAGATTGTTCAGCCACTATGCACGCGAAAGCAATAGCAGCATGAAGGGATCGTTGGAAGCGGGATTGCAAGGTGATTATTAGGTGATCTAAACTGGATGCGATGGCAAGGTCCTTGAAAAAGGGGTAGTCCTAGTCGCATAAAGGATGACCCACTTGCTAGAAAACTGCCAATTTTATTTAAGGGAGGTAAAAAAAAAAAACAACCTGAAAAGAGGGGCAAGCCCAAGCCAAACGACAGACCAACCCATATACAAGGCCCACCTATCCCACAGTGCTAACAGCCGTCCCCTGGATGCCAACGGCGGACCCTTGTGATGTCGATCACCTGCTTGATGAAATTACACACACACACCCCGAACTTTCGCCCATAAATAACAATTTGCCGTTTTTAACAAGATAACCAGATTTCTCAATTTTTTGGGGCATCTTCTTCGGAAAGCTACGGGGAAAGGGCTTTTCTTTGTCTTCCCTTAAGGCAAGTACTTGATGCTTTCATGACATCCAAGTCATTGGATCGTCTTTACCCTCAAGGCAAGTGCCTCGATGCTTTCATAGCAGCCATAGTGTTGGGCGATCCATATCATTAGATGCAACCCGAAGAACCATTTTATCAATTCTATCCTTATTGAAAAAAATATGAATATAAAACATTTTTATATATTTTATATGTATTTTTATATACAATATAAGTATTATATATATATCAATAAAAATATCAAATATATATACTTATCACATATTATGTATGTCAAATAAATATATAGAATATATATGTATAATGTATTTATATGTGATATAGAATATAAGTAATATATATAATATTTACATATTTAAATACACCCATAAAAGTACTTCTCAGTCCAACTTGTTGGGAAATTATATATTTTTACTACTAAATATATTTAAATATTTTATATAAAAAAGAGAATAAATAAAATATATATTCATACTCTCTAAATATATTATTCATATTTAAATAAATATTATATGTATATATGTAAAATTATTATATAGTATATAGTATATTTTATATAGTATATATCCCATATATGCAGGTATTATAATATATTCTAAAATATAAAATAGAAATTTCGTAATATTTAGTATATATATTTTATTCATATATGTATATATAATATTTGTGTGTTTGGCCTAAATATATTAAAGTTATATAAAATTATCAAACAAATAAATAGAAATATCTTTCAATCTAACTTGTTTGGTATTGTTAAATATGCAATATTAATCATTTTTTATACCAAATGTAATATAAAAATATTTTATAAAATATAAATAAATCAGGTAAGTTAGATGTAAAAGTATGTATGCATGTATATATGTATGTATATGAACAAATCTATAATATATAAACTATATATGAAAATATGTCATATAAAATTTTTATGTAAAAATATTGTATATATTCTATAAAATATAAATAGAAAACATAAGATTGGATCCTATAAGATTTGGAGACCATGAGACTCTAAAGTATAGTTTATTTTTTATTATCATCATTATCTTTTAAAAAAATAATTATCAATGTCACGTTTTCTTGGCCAAGGATTGGTTCATATTCCAATCTGACATTTTCTCTGAGTGAGAATTGAGAGACCGTTCTTTTTCTCGAGTGGATAGTGTGAAAGAAAAATTTATTGTGCAAATGTATGGAAAAGATATTAGTGTGGGGGGAAATGATGAAAAATGATAAATAGAATTGACAAGGTAAATAAATGTTTTATGAAATGAAATAAAAAAAGGTAAAAGAAATTTTCTGGATTCTTTTCACACTATACAAATGAGCTCATCTTATTGTCAGCGGGGAAAGAAACAAAGGAATGCTTAAGGTAGGATTGATGAGTAAATTGGAGACGCTAGAGTTGGCCATCCAAGCCCAAGCTAGAGTTTTAGGGTTTATCTGGAAGGAAAAGAGGTGCAATAAAAAGGAATATAGAAAAGCTAAGGATTAAGAAAAATGATGCAATATAATAGGGGTAATCATTAAAAATAAAGTAACTAAAAATAAAATAAGTAAAATTTTAATATAGAAAGATAAAAAATAATGATTGAAAATATAAATAAAAAAAATAAAGTTATTAAGCAATTAAAATATTAAATTACATCAAGAGTTATCAAACTTTTCCACAGATTTTTCCTTGTTACCCAATACACCCTAAAACGTAAATGGTATTCTAGCTCTTTAGGCATGAAATCAGCATTTCCAATTCCAGCCCATAATCCAATCTATGACTTTTAGAGACAGCACTAAGCCCCCCAACTTCATTTCAGTTGGAATAGTCAAATGGATTGCCTTGAATTCCTATTACACCCTCCAACCTTAACCCTATTTACACATCCTATATTTTAATTATTATCTCTATTTTTTAATCATTTTTATACCTTTTCAATCATTTATCCCTATATATTCTCTATTTTTTAATTATTTACCCATATTCTTTCAATCATCCGTCTACATTTTCTAATACATATCCTAATACAAACTATTCATTATGTTAATCTATTTTTTCTCTAATACATTCTTCATTACACTTTACACCCCAATATACACCCTAATGTGCCCTATCCAAACACACCCAATTTCACATCTAATTTATTCAATAAACTTGAGAATATATATTATCATCGCCAGGCATAATATATGGTTTCCAAAACTCGTACCCTAATAAAACTCCATGCTTTTCGTTACATGGCATTTGCCCAGACCAATCACATCCTTAACAAATATAAGTATCATAAAAATAAAACATTCATGTAGCCTACAAAATTAAAATCATTTAAAAGTAAATTTGACCCTATAAAAATTTTCTTCCTGCCTATAGAATTCGTAAGTATGTACATTCATACCTTTCAAAATATTTTTTATATAAAGTAATAAATGTTCAAATTTATATTATTTTAGCATTTGCGTGAATCAATTTAAATAATTTTCATATTTTTTATGGTATCGAAATGACGTTCTCTTATTGAAATGATTTTGTATATTTTAGTTATATAAATAGTATTGAAAAATGGCAATGGTAGACTTGTATCCCATCAAGAATTTGTTATAAGCTCGAAACAGAAATGCTTTGTTGAGATTTAAAATTTATAATCTTATTATGTTTAAATTACCAATGTGTATGCTCCAAGGCAAGTAAGCCACGAAAATATCCCAAAAGTTGCTCCGCCTAGTGACTATCTGATCCCAGGCCGTATTATATGGTGAGCTGGGCTTTGAAGCCAGAGGTCATCTATTCAGGCACCTAATCCAATCTAGACGGTAGAACTTTCAGCACATACCACCCATTTCTATACCCCCAACATCATTTCATTCAGATGGATTACTTACAGGTGATCCAACCATATGTGTGGTAAAATTGGTTAACAGTGTTGCGCTAGGCTTGAGACAATCGTAATTTAGCCCTCATGATGCATACTTATCATTGATGACAGCACATGTTGTCTCTCGGTATCTCAAATCAATATAACGTATGCCAGATCTTGTATTCTTTGATTCGTCAGAATCTACATTCGAATTCCTAATTTCAATAGTTTGTTGGATTTTAATTCATGCCCTTCAAAGCCCCCAGTTTTACTTTTTGGTTAATTTTCAAACCATGCCTTTCAAGCTTCCCATTTCAATGATTTATTGGTCTCTAAATTACCTTTCAAAGTTTAAAATTTCTATATTTTTTTGATTTCTAAATCACAGTGTAGCACTCCTCTTTGGGCAGAAATGCTACCATGGGCCAATCTTTGGACGGCCTAAAATGGACAGGTGAGTGGGTAGTTAGCCATTTGGTATGAAATGCATATTCAAATTCTAGAGGTTTCACACATGTTCGGAATGAAATGCATTGCCATTTGGAGTCGCCACTTATTCGAGTTCAAAGAGGAATCAGACCCTTATATTGACTTCCGACTGATCTGCATTTACAACTCTTTATTCCACAGGGAATCTGAAAACAGAGAGGGACGATTTGTGATAGACCTTTTGTTATAAGAATGCTCAAGCTCAAGAAGAATGTGATGACTGCTGAAGCAAGTTAGATTTTAGCTCAGTACAAGAGACGCAAAGGTTAAAATGTTGCTGAAATATTGCTGGAGAAGTTGCTAAAACTTTGTTGAACAAGTTGCTCAAATGGTGATAGAATGTTGCTGCTGGAATGGTGGTCAAGTGCTGTTGAAACGTGGGTGGAATTGTAACTGAAAGGGTGTTGCTGGAATGGGCCTTTTGCAAGGGGAAAGGGAAGAACTTTATCACAGCCGTTTCTCCATTCTTTCCTCCAGATTTTTCTCGTCTTTTGAGAAGGGGGAATGCCCCCTTTACATAGCCGTTGGCAACTTAGCTCAGCTGCCCTCTTAGATCTTTGACAAGTGGAGGGTGATGAGGGGTGCTTGTAATTGCATTTGTCTTGTAGTGTAGGATGCTGGTGGGCCTGGCCGATTTGGACATAAAAATGGTTTTAGCTTAGACAGGTGCTGGATGGGGTTGTCTACACACACCTTTCAACGTCCCCAGTTTCAATGTTTTGTGGGTTTTTAAGTGATGCTTTTCAGTTGTTTTTGTGGAACTTGGCATGTAAAAAAGTGCCCTAAGTGTAAGCGTAAGTTTTATGAGGTCAGCTAACCAAGTTTGCTTACATTGTAATAAGTGTAATAGCCTCGATTCATGTGAAGATGGGCTAACTTGATTTCACTTGTTTGTAGCCCTGCCATTTAATTGATGGCTTTGTTACCAAGCTGTCCCCAGCAAGGGGTTATTATTTGAACGATGCCCATGTGCTTCCCAGTGAGAGCAGGGCAGCAATTTGGAGGAGTTGGATTAGATTGTGATTCAATACCAAAACAAATAGTCCTCTAAATCACCCACCCACACCCCATGTGTCTACCCAAAATTACCCTGAATTCTCTTGCACTTAACCCTAATTTGACCTTTGATTTATCTACTAAACCTGAGTATATGTAATTATTGCGAAGAAGCATAATGCATAAAGTCCGATGTTCACTCCATAATAAAACTCCATTTTGGTGGTGGGTTCTAATTCAACAAGTTAGACTTCATTAAAATCTTTGGTGGAGCCTTTTTTTTATGATGTTTTTGATAAGATTCAAACCAACTACATCCTTAGAATTTAGCTAAAATATAAATGTCATCCTAATAAAAAATATTCATGTAAGCTACAAAATTGAAATTATTTAAGAGCATTGAGTTCATTAAAACTCTCTTTCTGACTATAGGACCCACGTAACCAAATATTCTTTAAATTTTTGTTTTCATGTCAACAAAAATTCTATAAAATTTTATAAATTTATTTATATTATTTTATAATTTTTAATATATGTGTGTGTATATGTATAAAATTAATTTATTCGATTAGAGCAGATGGTTGGACCAGTTACACTGTGAACTAGACGCTGGACGAATTAAACCTTCAGCCCAGTTTTAATAACTTTTGCCGAAACCCGAAAGTAATTGAGATTCATCCATCTGTGTTATACCCATAACAGAGTTGAGATTTATCTCATGAGTAGTTTGAATAATCTACGACATGCAGATTAGAGGATTAATCTTAATCTTATTCATATTTAATTCCTATCAAATTTTAAAACGACCCAAATGTCCAAACAGCTTGTGACTATTTTAGCTTTTAAAGCCTGTGCATGTACATAGGATCTGCATCACGACGGTCAGAGTAGGTTGATGTCACTGTCATTGATCATTGGCCCCTGCTTTGTTCGGCAGATAATAGTAAAAAGGCATGTGCTATGATTATGTCTGATTTCCGTTGTCTGCCCAGTGAAATCTTTCAACCACACATATTCCACTGATGTGAATATACATAAGGGAAAAAGTTCAAAGCAACCTCCTAAACTTTTAAACCAATAAAAAATAGT
>JAYJMB010063261.1:0-71358 GCA_036873735.1 Pouteria campechiana
ACACGTACTTGAGGTGATTGGGAAGAGGCTTCAAATTTGGAATGGATGCCTACAAAACAGATGGTAAACGGCTCTTGTTAGAAACTAGTAACTCAATGTACAGATCATTACCTGATTTTGGTAATTTCGGAAAGTCATCTAATGCAGCAATAGTTTCCTGCAAATTAGTACTCAAAGGTAACACATCATTCTCCTTCTTAAGATGTTATTAATGGAAATTTCCTATTCATCTTTTCTATCAAGTTCAAAAACCTCCTGTACACAAGAATCAATCACATCAATGGAGTAAACAAGATCATCATCATCATGATATTTCATGGCATCACAAATGTTAAATTTAATAATTTCACCATCAAATTCCATAGTAAGTGTGCCATTATGAACATCTATCTTAGTCTTGGATGTCTTTAGGAAGGATCTTCCTAACAAAATAGCAGTAGTTTGATTACCATTCTCCATATCTTACACATAAAAATTAGAAGGGAAGATTAAATCATTGACTTGCATAAGAACATCCTCAATTACACCTTTAGGTTAGGCATTAGATCTATCAGCCAATTGAATCACAACACCAGTCTTATTCAAACGTCCAAGTTTCAAAGAAGTAGATAAAGAATAAGGCATAACACTAATGGAAACTCTTAAATTTAACATGACCTTTTCAAGTTTAGTGTTACCTATCATGCAAGGGATAACAAATATACCTAGATCTTTGCAATTTGCAGGGATTTTTCTCTAAATGATTGCAAATTCCAGAAACATTCTCCCCTACGCTCACCTTCTCATATATCTAAAGTTTCTATTTCCTCTTTATTGTAATGAATTTTTTTTAGGAATTTAGCATAATGAAGTACTTGTTTAATTGCATCAAAAAGTGGAATATTTACTTCACACTTACAAAAAATCTCAAATAGATCTTGATATCACTCAATTTTTTGAGATTTTGCTAAAGCCTCAGGAAAAGTGGTACTGGCTTATATTCAAAAAGAGGTGAAAACTTTTGTTGAGTTACTTCATTGTCTATTGAAATGTCTTTGTCTGCAACAATGGTTCTCCCTTTTGTTTGCTCCATTGGTGTAGGAGTTACTTTTGCTAGAATTTTAACCTCTTTACCACTTCTCAAAATAATTATGCTTATATTCTCTCTTTAGTTCACCACCATTTGAGAGGGTAATTTTCCTAAACTTTGAGCCTCTAGTCAATTGATTATATTTTCCATCTGACTTATCTAATTTTTCAAACTCTGAATGCTAGCCTTCATCTCCTATTGGAATTGCAAAGTGTTAGAGGCAAGAGACTTAACAATGTCTTCTAAAGACATACTAGAATTAGAAGTTTGTCCTTGTTGTGGTCTATTTTAGTATGATTGCTTGTACTGCTGGAAGTTTGAGTGATTTTGAGTTGTGGACCGATTTACTTGTGGGTTCCCACAGCTAAAATTGGGATGATCCCTCCATTCTGAGTTGTATGTGTTCGAATAAGGATCATACTTCCTCTGTGGTTATCCAGAAAAACCACCCATCATGTTCACCTTCTCAGTAGGTTCTTCTTAAAGAGTTAGGCATGTACCAGCCGGATGCCCTACCACTGAACAAATTTTACAAGCCTTCACTGTTTGCATATTTCATACAACCAATTGATGAATAAGAGAAGTTAGACCTACAATCTGTTGTTCAAGGGAGGAAGCACTTACCTCATTAACAACTTGGATACAACCTATTGCCAAATTGTTGTGAGTTGGCTACCATATTTGTAATCAAATTCCTTGCAGCTTCAAGAGTTTTGTCTACCAAAGCTCCTCCGCTAGCTGTATAAATCATGCTCCTTTTAGTGGGTAGAAGACCCTATAGAAATACTGGATAAGTACTGCTCACTAATTTTATGATGGGGGCAACATGTACATAATTTCTTAAAACAGTCCTAATGTTCATATAGGGATTCTCCACTATGCTATCTCACACAATAAATTTCCTTCTTAATGTTGGCCGCCCTTGAAGCTAGAAAATATTTCTCCAAAAACAACCTCTTTATCTCATTCCATGTTGTGATACTCTTAGATGGTAGATAGTAAATCCAATTCTTAGCCAAATCCTTCAAAGAGAATAAATAGGCTCTTAGTTTTATTTGCTCTTCAATCACTCTTTTTGGTTTCATACTCATACACACCACGTAAAACTCCTTTAGAGCCTTGTGGGGATCTTCACCTGCAAGACCATGGAAAGTGGGCAAGAGATGAATTAGTCTAGATTTTAATTCAAAATTAACAGTAGCATCTAAAGTAGGAAATGTTATGTATAAGGGTTGTTGATTCAAATCAGGGGCAACAAGCTCTTTCAAAGTTCGATTTCTAGCCATGACTTCTCCTCAGAAATTTTCCAAGCTTCTCTGCTTAATCTGTGCAAAGGTCTATCTATTTTTGGCTCATACTGCAAATCACCTTGATTAGAAGATTAAGTACAATCATAAATAATTAAGAAAAATCTAATAAATCCTAAACAAATAAATAAAAAAAAAACTTTTTTTAAGAAAAAATCAAGAATAAAATAAAGATCACTAAAGCACAAAAATCAACTAGAATTACTCCCCAGCAACGATGCCAAAAATTATGTGTGCTATCGTAAGCAACCAAATTTAGAACCTATACTCTAATTAAATTACTTATAGTAGTGCGAGTAAGGGTCGATCCCACGGAGAGTATCTAGCCTAATTTTATGCTATGTGAATGAGAATGGGGGCCTTTAGTATAATGAAAACAACAGTTGTAAAAGAAATCAATAAGAGAAACAAACCATGGTCTTAGTCAACATCCACCATTAGAATCTCATAATTGATCATTGATACAAGTATAAATCAATTCATACTTTGAATATTCACCATTGGAATAAATTTTCCTATATCTCCTTCTACATAATTAATTAGAAATATGCAATCCAATTAACCCTAACTACTAAACAACCTTAGACATGCGCTAGAGGTTTTATCTAATAGCAGCTTTAATATTTGTAGAGATTAGTGAAGCTAAACAATACAAGCCCATGCAGTTGCATTTAATTTAGCTAAATATTCCTCATAAGATTTAATAATCTCTAATGCGGTAAATTACTAAATCCTAGTTACCTCATAGATAAGTGATCAAACAATTATAGATTTGATATCTAATTTAGCAATAGATTGTAATGAATAATAAACTAGTAGGCCTCCTAGCAATTAAACACAATAATCATGAAAATAAGAATAGAAGAATATTCAATATTCAAAGCATAAATTGAATAATAAAACAAATTAGTTCTCATAATATATTGATTCTGAGGCTTCTGTCTTCTTAAACTAATGATAAAAGTTTAGCCACATAGAGCCATGAAAACACAAAAAGAGAGAAGAAAAGAAAGATGAAGTCTTTACACCAAAAGCCTTCCAAAAACATTCTCCTCTCTATATTAAAACCTCCTTAAATAACCATAGTCAGGGTTAGTTTTCACTTCATTCGGATTCCCCTAGTGGTTTTGCGCATAAAATATGTAAAATACTAAAAATATCCAGTTTCCACACTTAAGAAACGCACTCTAAGCCATGACTTGGAATCCTAAGTCGCGACTTAGAATCCTAAGTCCTGACTTGGAAGTTGTTGCATTCAAATCCCTTCCTTTGTTGGTCAATTACTTTGTCTTCTTCTTTTCCAATCTTCATACACCAAAATATCCTTGAACCGAAGCTGTCCAAGATCATCAATTAGCCTTGTTTTGCTCCTAGCAACTCCATTTATGTCCTAAATCAAAATATAAGAATAGTGAGTGCATTTAGGCATCAAATAAGTGAAAAGTACTAATTATTAAGGGAATAAAATATGACATTTTACATTCTTATTAACTAGACTTCATCTCAGACGAAGTAAGTTACATTTAAATAGTGCCTTATTCACACTTTGTCTGAATTTTGATTTCCGAGGTTGAGTACACCTCATTTTCTTGCCAGAATCAATTTACAACTGTTGATATCACATTACACTATTTTTAGCATGAGTTATTCTTCCTCTATTAAAACATCATATCAACTACCTTGTAGAGCCCCCACTTTCAATCTATTTTAACCCACTACAAGCTGTCCCTCTCTGCACCACAACGATAAAGAAAATCAAGGAAGGGTATCTAGGAAAGAGATCTAGTAGAAAGACCATCGAATGGTGGAAATTGAACCACCTAAGTGTAGGATCACAATCATCTGCAACTAACTATTGCAATTATTTACTACATTCCAAAGGGATTAAATTGCCAAAAATTTAAAAGGGTGAGAAGAATAAAATAAGGCTTCAAAGACGAGCTACAAGGAGCTTGCTTTGTTTGTAAAATCCAATGAGAAAACTTTATAGATAAATGTAATGATAGAAGTAGTTGAAGACAAACCCATGGTCAGGGAGAGTAAAGTTGTTTGAGAAGTTTAAACTATCTATATTGACTAGACAAAGTTTATCTGAGACAAAGAAAGAAGAAGTAATTCCGTCAAGCACTCAGACAAATGAAGAAAGAAGAAACAGGTGCCCAAACAATCATGTACAAGGGGAAGAAACTTTGTCTAACCAACAAAGTTAAAAGAATGGTTCGTTTAAGGATAAAGAGGTAAGATGTAAAAACAAAGTAGATGCAACTTGAGTTGACATAAGATAGACAAATCAAGCATGAAGTAAGAAGAAAGTTGCAAAGATGAACTCCATCCATTATAGCACAAATAAGGAATTCAACTTTGTCTATAGGATCAACTTCATCTGTTACTTACTGCAGACAAAGTGGAAGATGAAGTAGAAGCTATACAGTGAGTATAGACAAACCTGCATCAACAAAGTTGCCTAGACAAGTGAACTTCAATAGACAAAGGCATATTCATCTGCAATTTACTACAGACAAACCTATAAATGAAGTACTGAGCATAATTCATCCAAGACAAAGTAAAGTTCGTCTGTCACTTACAATAGACAAATGGAGAACAAAAAAAGAATATCATACTTCATCTGTTCCATCAGATAAAGTAGAGTTTATCTGTCGATCAGTTCAATTTTGTCTATGGCACCACATTTTATCTGTTATTAACAACTGACAAAGCACACTCATGAAGGATCGACTAATAGACAAATTTTCTAGAGAAATTCGTCTAAAATTTATAACAAACAAAGCAGAGTTTGTCTGTTGATCAGTTTGATTTTGGCATCATAGTTTGTCTGTTATTTACAATAGACAAATCACATTCACGAAGGATCGATTGACAGACAAACTAATGGGAGAATTCATTTATAACTTATGACAGAAATATGTAGATAGAGAGAGACCTTGAATTGTTAGAGAAAAATTGATTTATGTGACTTGCATCTAAATGGCATCTGCATCCATCCTTTCATTATGTAGACTCATTTCAGTCACCATTTCCAGCAACAAGTGGTGCTATAGGCTTTCAAGCTATGTTAAGTCAAAATGAGAAAAGATGTTTTAGCAATAACTTATCCTCCTCTCTGTAAAAGAATGATGATGCAGTAGCTCGAGATAAATCAAAAAGGCATGTACTCTAACAGCAGAAATCTCAATGGTTTTCTTCATCCATTATTGCTTTCATTTCTGCATTCAACAGAACCCATCTTCTCCAACGGTCAAAATTATGAAGAAGCTATTTAAGGAGAAAAGGTGGAACGATTCAAGGTGGTGAAGGAAAACATTTCAAATGAACCTAACCTTATACAAATCCTTTCACCCATGGCCAAGAGCTTAAACCATTATCTATCTTTTATGAACTTTAATCTGTATATCCTTATGGCCATTGAGTTTACATTTTGGAAAGATCTTTTTGTATTACTAGAGTTGTAAAAGATCTCATCTTCCCCTATGCTTAAATGTGTATTATTTTTCTAGTTAATATAAAAACTAAAGAGTTGGTGGTGATGTCTAGAAAATCATCAAGTTTACTAGTGACCTTCAAAACTAGTAAGTTTCCTAGTGAGCTCGTGAAAACCAAAAGAGTGCTAGAAGCACTATGTTTATGCCCCCTAGAGCACGAATCCAGAAGAGTGTTGGAAATTATTCATGCTCCTTAGAGTTGGAATCTAGAAGAGTGCTAGGAGCACTTTTCTATTTCCATTAGATGGGATATAGTGGAACCCAAGGCACAATGAGTGTGTGCTCTTAAAAGGGTGGATGTAGGGATAGGGTTCCTAAACCACTATAAAAATTATATTGTTTGTGTTGCTTTATCTTTCATGCACTTTACTATTTCATTATTTATCTTACAATGAATCACCCACAATCATGAAAAAAATGTTTCAATAGGAGTTAAACAATGAATTTTATACACCCAATTCACCCCTTCCCTCTTGGGTTAAGCCATACTATGAGACTCTACACCATAAACTATTAATGAAGCAGAATATACTTAAAGATGCTTGAGGTAAATGAACTATTGCCTTAAGAGCTAAATCTGAAAATGAAAAAACTTAAGAAGATACATCCTCTAGTGGAGAGGATGATGAAGATGTTGGCTTTCATGCAAGCATATACAATCATAAGTAATATCGATGAGGTAAGTTGAGTATCATTCCCACGAGGAAGTAGGCTGTTACACACTAAGTACCAAACTTGTATCAAATCAGTAATATTTGATTGAATGAACCTTTTTGTAAATGATATAAAACTAAATATGAATAAACAATGAAGTTGACAAATTGTAAGAGCAAAAGGAAAAATATTAATGGATGAAATATCTAAGAATTCAACTTCACCTAGCAAATCCACTTGTATTAATGAATTGCACTGAGTAAATTATCTTGCCACTCATTATCAATCAGATGGACTGAAGTATCTAGCACCCTTTCTCAAGTGATATGGTAGATGTGCCTATTGAAGTTACCTACTATGTCTCTATGCAGATCTAAATCAATAAATTCATTAAGCTTAGGCATCCATGTGTACTATATGCACTCGCAAGATCATACTCACACAGAATACACATATAAAATGGCTATCTCTAGACTTTATTGCATTATATATTGTTCAATTCAAGAGTTTATTCCTAATTCACCTCTCTTGAGTATAAATTAAGAATCTTAGTTCATGCAAATGGCAGCTAAGCAGATATACACATTAAGCTTAGAAAAGAAGAAACGATGAGGAAGAAGATAATTTAATTTAAAAAATCAAACATCAACATAAGCTTCATTGCTATGATCCATTTATCCCTAGATAAAAGAAATTTAAAACATTATATTTGAATTAAAACTAATTGAGTAATTGATAAACATCATCATATTCCAAGGTTGAATGTTGATTGAAAAACAAAAGCTGAACTAGAAAGAAAATAGAATATTCAGGTTGTAGTGGCTTTCGCGGCTTTCTTCAATGATCTTCTTGCTCTAAGCTCTTCTCCTCGTCAAACTCTCTGTCCCAACTATGCCCTGGATGTCTCTTTAAATAACCCAAGTAGTAGGGTTTGAGTAGAACTCCTCCATAAAGTGTAATGCCTCTATACATAGAGATCCTCTTCCAATAATAACTTAGTATTCCCCAACAAAAATATAGCTTCTCAAACATTGCAATGCATAAAAATAGAAATTCTCAAAATAACTAATAGAAATTCTCAAAATAACTAAGTTGCTGCGTATCCTGGGTTCTAAAAATTGCAACACATTCTTGAGCCTAAAAATTAGCTTCAATAATTCTTTGTAATCTGCACATGTCATAGTCTTAAATTTGCAACATTTGACATAGTGAAAAACAACTAAATTTGTGCATTTCTAGTTCCAATCTTTGATTTCAAACTTTGTTTCTTGTTAGGCTGCTTTGGAGGTACTGAAGATCGAGTTACAAATTTGAATTCCTATTTCAGAGGCATGCAAGTGAACTTTGGAGTCATTGAAGCCAATTTCAGAGTCAAAAAATGTTGCTCTGGAGTCATGCAAGTGAACTTTAGGGTCACTAAATATTAACTTCAGAGGCACTAAGTCTGCTTTGGAGTTTTGATGTTCTAAAGTAGTTTTAGTATAATTATCATAACTTTCTTATATAAACTCGAAATAGAGTGATTTTTATTGTGTTGGATAGATAATTTCGATATTTACAACTTTCATGTTAATTACTTTTCTGGATTCTACTAGTATCTTAAATCGTATGAGCTCAAAATACTGCCTTTTGTGCCTTTGAAATTGATTTTTTAGTGTTTTCTAGAGAGAGTTGCACTATTTTGATCATAATTTTCTCATAAAAATTCAGAATTGCACCATTATTTTTTAGTTGGATAGATAATTTTAGGGGCTACAATTTTATGTTAATCACTTTATCTGAATCATCTATCTTCTATGTGTCATGAGCCTTAAAAGTGACACCTTCTATCAGATAAAGTAGTAGATGAATGTGAAGCTCTATAGATAGTTGCACTATTTTAGCCATACTTTCTCATATAAATTTAAAATTATGTGATTCTTATGCATTAGAAAGTTAAGAATAAAGGATAAAACTTTCATGTTGAACACATTTTCCAAATATGCCTCCATCAATTCCAGAAATTGCTTTAAAGTAACATCTTTTGTGATCTTTAGGTTCATTTTGTAGATCAATAAAACAAACTCTATTAAGTGTAATATCCATTGAAAAATATTAAAAGAAGATCTTAAACATGTGAATTTAGATATAAAAAATATGATATATTATGATCTTATCAAATACCCTCAAACTTAGCTTTTGATCATCCTTGAGCAAAATAACAATCTGAACTCATGAATTAATCAAGAAAATCTCTCTCAAACAATCAGTAACATGCCAAACAAATTACACATGAATACATATCTTAGAAATCACTCAAGATACTTGCCAAGTAATCTCATAAAACCCATGCTCTATCAATCCTTTCATGAAATAAAAAATGTGTATGTGTGCAGTGTCAATTTCATGCTAATGCATGTTTTTCAGTCAACAATGTGCAAACCAGTGATTTTCATGATCTTCACAAAATACCCCATAAGCTTGCTTTTCATAATCCCTCTCTACTAATGTAGAAAAATCTATTCACTTGGATCAATAGGTCTTTGTTAAGATTGTAATGAGGCCTTGGGTTTAACTAATAAGAAAAGGGAATGAGGATACATAAAGTAAGAGATCATATTTGCATTTTATATGAATATTCACTCTCTTAACTTTTTGTTTGGGGTTTTATCTATTTTATGAGCTGTATCACTACCACACCCCAAACTTATTTTCTTTTACTTTCATTAGTATGTGATCCCCCCAAATATGGGCTGTATTACTACCACATCTCTAAACTTATTTTCTATTAAGTTCATGGAGATACGATCCCTCCAATTGAAAGATAAATCCTTATCGATTTCTTTCTTTTTGTCCTTTTTCCTCTTCTTTTAGCATTCTTCTCTTTAACTCTCCTGAACTTATCTTCTTATGCACTCATATAACTCTCTACAACCATGTGTTTATAATATGTCTCTTAACAAGTCAATCATAGTTTTTCAGGCTGAAAAGGTTTGAATGATGAGGCTAAAGAAAGAAAAATTGAATGATGGTTTTTCACATGCTTTGCATATGAAAAAGGCTCAAACTAATCAAAGAATGCCTAAATCACTTCCAAGTAAACATGTTATCTACGATTTCACTTTGAGGGATAATCAAATAAGTTCTAGCATGCTTATGCCAACCAGAATATGTTACTGAATTCACAACATCATCACTAATCCACATACACTTCGCATGATCATAACATCATGTGCTAATTTAAATTTTTATCAGTCATGAAAAAGGACTTATTATAAGAATTAGTAAATCACAAGGTAGCACCTATCCTTCTTTCTCAATAATGTGCAATAGTAATAAAATACTCAGCATATGTCACTTGATCATTAAAAGAGAATGCATCCTATTCAATTTCAGCATTGTAACATAGTTGGTGTTGGATTTCTTTAGCTAAGTTATCAAAAGAGATGCTCATATAGAAAATTTATATCCAATTTTGAAAAAAAAAATCCAAAATTGAATGCAAATATGAAATCTTTGTTGTAAATATGAATGTAATGCCCCAAATACCCCCCAACTTAAATCAAATATTGTCTTTAATGTGAAATAATGAAAGAAGTTTAAGTTTAAGGGCTTCCTTGAATGAATTTTATTCTAATCATCTTATTCTAAAATTTATTGGCATTCTTTGCAAATTTTTAACAATTTTCATACTTTATTTTTAATCTACAATCTTATGAAACTTCTATGCTCAATCTAAAATCAGGTTTTTTACTTCTGCAATAGAAACATCAAACCATAATTAAAACAAATCCGTCCAAATAGAGAAAACAAAATAAATAACTAAGCTAAATGCAAAGAGAACAAAGAAAGTTCAGATAGTCTGTTTCTCATAAATTCAACTTTCTCCTCTAAAGTGAAGCATTCTCCTTTGCTAGTGGACAAGATTTGATCAAACTATTGATGGCTATAATACAGAATTGTCTGAAATCAAGTAAGAAAAACAAAAAATCTAAACAAAAAGAAAAAATAAAGCACATTAAGCTAGACTAAAATTCCTAAAAGCAAAGGGATGAGGAAGTAATTCTAATTTATAGTCTTCATCTTGACTATGTCTTTCTTTCAGCTATTTCTTTCAAGTCCAATGTGAACTCCTATTTGTCAATCTTCCTTCAAAGTATGGCTATAGACGTTGACCATTTACTTTAAATGTTCCTTTGGTGTCATGATCAACTTCAATTGTCTCACATGGCAGTATCAATGTGAGAGTGAAAGGACCTGACCATCTGGATCGTAACTTACCAGGAAATAGTCTAAGGCAAGAATTATAAAGTTATACTTTTTGACCAATTTCAAAGTCTCTTCTTAGAATGTGCTTGTCATGTCATCTCTTTGTACACTCTTTGTATATCTTGGCATTCTCATAAGCTTTATTATGTTCATCCAACTCATTCAATTGTAGCAATCTTTCTTCTTCAACAATTTGCCTATCAAAATTCAATAATTTTAGTGCCCAATATGTTCTATGTTCGAATTTCATAGGTAAATGACAAGCCTTTATAAAGAGTAGCCTAAAAGAAGACATCCCAATGGGTGTTTTGAATACAGTCCTATATGCCCAAAGTGCATCATCAAGTTTTACTGATCAATCTTTCTTAGAGGTATTTACAGTATTCTCCAAAATTCTTTTGATTTTCCTATTTGAAACTTCTACCTATCCACTAGTTTGAGGATGATAAGGGGTTGCAATCTTATGTGTAACTCCATATTTATGGAGAAGTGCATCAAACTGTTAATTGCAAAAATGTGTTCCCCCATCACTGATGATTGCTCTAGGAGTGCAAAATCTAGTAAAAATATTTTTCTTTAAAAATTTGATCACTACCCGAGCATCATTTGTTGGCATTGCTGCAGCTTCTACCCATTTAGACACATACTCTATAGCTACAAGAATATACTTATGGCTAAAGGAAGGGGAAAACGGTCCCATGAAATCAATATCCAAAACATCAAATAATTCACAAACAAGAATGTTGTTTAAAGGAATCTCATTTCTCCTAGAGATATTTTCCATTCTTTGGCATCTAATACATGAAAGTACATGGGTGTGTGCATCTATGAAAACTGTTGGCCAATAAAAACTAGATTGCAAAACCTTAGCTGCAGTTTTGGTGGAATTAAAATGTCCACCTACCTCTCCATCATGACAATGTTATAGAATAATTACCATCTCCTCCTCTGGTACATACCTCCTTATCACCCGGTCTACATAAACTTTAAACAAAAAAGGTTCTTCCTAAAGATAATGTTTAACATCAGATAAAAAAAATTTTCTTTTGTTGTGGTGACATGTCAGGAGGTAAAACATCACTTTCCAAATAATTCATAAAATCAGCAAACCTGGGTGTTTGTGTGGAGTTGACATGAAATATGTACTCATCAGGGAATTTTTCAAGAATTGAAGTCTCCTCATATTTTGCAGTTGAAATTTTGGACAAGTGATTTGCAACTAGATTCTCAGTTCCCTTCTTATCCTTGATCTCCAAATCGAATTCCTGCAGCCAGAGAATCCATCTAATTAATCTAAGCTTTGCTTCTTTCTTTCCAAGCAAATATTTCAAAGTTGAATGTCAAAATAAACAATCACTTTTGAACTAATCAATTAAGAATAAAATTTATCAAAAGAAAAAACTACTGCCAAAAGTTCCTTTTCTATTGTTGAGTAATTCAATTGAGCTCCTGATAAGGTCCTACTAGCATAGTAAATGGTTTGAAAATTTCTCCCTTTTTATTGTCCCAAGATAGCTACTATAGTAATATCACTTGCATCACACATTAGCTCGAAAGGTAGATCCTACTCTTGTGTTGCCATGATTGGTGCTGAAACCAATTTCTCCTTCAATGTGTTAAAGGCCTGCAAGCAATAATCTGAAAAATTAAATAGTATATCATTAACTAAAAGGTTAGAGATGGGTTTAGAAATTTTTAAAAATTCCTTGATAAACCATCTATAAAATCATACATGCCCTAGAAATCCTTTGACAAGTTTAATAGATGTGGGTGGAGGCAATTTTTCAATGACCTCCACTTTGGCATGATTAACTTCTAATCCTTTTTCTTAAATCTTGTGTACAAGTACTATCCCTTCCTACACCATAAAATGACACTTCTCCCAATTCGGGAATAAGGTTAACCTCCTCGATCTTTGCAACACCAAAACCAAATTATGTAGACATGAATCAAATGATGAGCCAAAAATAGAGAAATCATCCATAAAAATATCAATATATTCCTCAACCATATCAGAAAAAATGACCATCATACATCTCTGAAAAGTGGTTGGTGCATCGCAAAGACCAAAGGGCATTCTCCTAAAAGCAAAAGTACCATATGGACAAGTGAATGTGGTTTTCTCTTGATCTTCTAGTGCAATAGGAATTTGATTGTAACCTGAGTAACCATCCAAAAAGCAATAGAATTCATGTCCTGCAAGTCCTTCCAACATCTGATCAATAAATGGTAAAGGAAAGTAATCTTTTCTAGTGGCATCATTCAATTTCCTGTAATCAATATATATATGTTATCCAGTAACTATTCTAGTTGGAATCGATTCATTGCTATCATTTTTCTAAATAGTCTTACATCCCTTCTTTGGTACAACTTGTACTAGGCTCACCCATGAACTGTCAGATATATGATAGATGATTCCTGCATCAAGTAGCTTGATCACTTCTGCTTTTACCACTTCTTGCATCTTTGGGTTCAAACACCTCTAATGTTGGATGATGGGTTTGTATTGCTCCTCCATTAGAATTTTATACATGCAAAGTGAAGGGTTGATTCCTTTGATGTTTGTAATTTTTCATCCAATTGCATCCTTATGCTCTCTTAATACTCTTAGTAGTTTCTCGTCCATCAAATCTGTCAAAGAAGAAGAAATAATCACTAACAGAGAAGAAACTTCATCTAAGTAAGCATATTTTAAATGAGAAGGTAAAGGTTTGAGTTCAAGAGTAGGAGGTTCTTCTATAGATGGCTTAAGCTTTTTGTTGATTTGTCCTAGCTCCTCAACTCTTGGTGATTGTTGCTTTGATTAGGGTGGTTTGCTTCCATAAACTTTTCACAATCCTCTACCTCCTCTAACTTAGTTTCTCTGTTGCTTGGTTGAGTCAAGCGTGCTTCAAGTGGATCATTAATAATACTTTCCTAAAAAACTCTGTTTACCAACTTATCAATAGATTCAACTACAAAACAAGAATTGACATTCAAAGGATATTCATTGATTCAAAGACATTGAAGGTGATTTGATCATGTTGACCTCTAAGAATTAATTTTCCTTGTTAAACATCAGTAAGAGTTCTTCCTGTTGCTAGGAAGGATCTACCCAAGATAAGTAGTACCTACCTATCTTCTTCCATACCCAAAACTATGAAATTAGTAGGAAAAATAAACTTATCAAACTTTACCAAGATGTCTTCCATAATACCCCTTGGATATTTGATTCAATGATTAGCAAATTGAAGTGATAACATAGTTGTTTTGACCTCTCCTAATACTAATTTTTTGAAAACAGAGAAAGGCATTAAGTTAATACTTGCACCCAAATCACATAATGCCTTTTCAAAATATGAATCACCAATAATGCAAGGGATAGTGAAACTCCTTGGATCTTTCATCTTTTATGGCATTTTGTTTTTCAAGATGGCTGAACATTCCTCTTTCAATTTCACAGTTTCATAATCCTTCAACTTCCTTTTATTTGCCAAGATCTCTTTCAAAAATTTTGCATAGCTAGGTATTTGTGCTAAGGCATCTGCAAAAGGAATGTTAATATGCAATTTTTTAAATACATCCAGAAATTTAGAAAACTGCTTATCCATCTTATGTTGTTAAAGTCTTTGAGGATAAGGGATTGGAGCCATATAAGGCTTGATATTGTTTGGAAATAGTTTGATCTTAGCTACCCTTCCTCTTATTTTTCTTTGGGAGTCTCTTGTTAAACAGCTTCTTCTCCCACTTACTTTCCACTTTTCAAGGTTATAGCTTTTATCTTTTTAATTGAATTTTTCTTAGTGTTGCAGAGTAAAGAACCTTTTTGTCTTCCTAACAACATGTTTGCTAGTTGTCTTACCAGCATCCCTAGATTTTTTATTGAGGCTTCTTGATTTCAAAACCTTATGTCTAAGTTGTTCATGAATTCTTGAGTATTGTTTATGAAGTTTTAAGTGCTGCTAACAAATTTATTGACAATCTCATCCAGATTAGATTTTCCCTCTTCTGGTTGCTTGAATCCTGGTAGTGGCCTTACTGCATTCTGATTGATCCATGAGAAATTTAGATGATTTTGCTACCCTAGATTATAAGTGTTGCTATAGAGATTGTTCTACATCCTGTTAAAATTACTAACAAAGTTAGGATTCTCACTAGATTGTGCAAATGTGTTACCTATCTGAGAATCAATGGTAGCATGTCCTCCATTATAGAAATCATAAGTCACTTTCTTAATTTTCATTGCTGAAGCATTCATATTGTCTATCTTCCAATTCAATGCTTCAAACTGTGCAGTGAGTGTAGTGAGACCATCCACTTTATGCACTTTGATTGGTCTTCTCATTGGTAGCGTCTCAGTAGGCCACTAATAGCTATTGGATGCCGTCTCCTCCAATAGTTCATAAGCTTCTTCTGGCATTTTGTTATTCAATGATCCTCCTGCAACTGCATCAATC
The DNA here is from genome assembly GCA_036873735.1 of Pouteria campechiana. NCBI lineage: Eukaryota > Viridiplantae > Streptophyta > Magnoliopsida > Ericales > Sapotaceae > Pouteria > Pouteria campechiana. Next base: position 15,215 of record JAYJMB010063261.1, read on the forward strand.
ATAGAACAAAAATTTGGACTAGTCTCATTATAAAAAGTTTGTACTTGCATCCATATGGGTAGTCTATGATGTGGGCATCTCCTCAGCAAGTCTTTAAATCTCTCTTATGCCTCATATAGTGATTCATTGTCCATCTGCATGAAATTTGTAACATCGTTACGCATCTTAGCAGATTTTGAAGGAGGGAAAAACTTACATAGGAAATTTTGTGCCATAGTATCCCAAGTGGTGGTTGAGCCTGCAGGAAGAGAAGAAAGGTAACTTTTAACTTTGTCCTTTAGAGAAAATAAAAATAATCTCAACCTGATTGGATCATCAGTGACTCCATTATATTTGATTGTATCTCAAATTTCAAGAAAAGCATCCAAGTGGTTGTTTGGATCATCGCCTTGAAGTCCACTGAATTGCACAGATTGCTGAAGCATATGAATAAGAGATGGCTTAATCTCAAAATTATTTGCTTGAATTGTAGGTCTTCTTATGCATAATGTTTATCCCTAAATAGTTGGAGTAGCATAATCTCTCAAATTCCTGGGTGGATTTTTAGCTACAACCACTCTAGCTACACCTGCTTTTTCCATCTTTTCAGTGAGAATCGATTGTTCTCTTAGTCTTCTTCCATAGGTATGATCAATTTCTGGGCTAAACTCAGCTAGATTACCTTGTTGACTTCATAGCATACACTACTTTCTACAAAAATAACAAAAATAAATCAAATCTAGAATTCAAAACAAACTATAACAAAGAATCAAATAAACATATAAACTAAAACTAAGCAAAAAAGAAAAACCAACTTAATACCAATATTGATTAATAGTGATATTAATGTATCACTTACTGCCTTCCCTGGCAATAGCGCCAAAAACTTGTTGGCTTTTATGCAAATATACATGATCATAAGTAATATAGATGAAGTAAGTAGAGTATCGTTCTCATGAGGAAGTAGGTTGTTACACACTAAGTACCAAACTTGTATCAAATCAGTATTATTTAATTGAATGAATTTTTGTAGATGATATAAAAACTAAATATGAATAAATGATGAAATTGATAAATTGTAAGAGCAAAAGAAGAAATATCAATGGATGAAATATCTATGAATTCAATTTCACCTAGCAAATCCAGTCATATTGATGAATTGTGTTGAGTAAATTATTTTGCCACTCATTGTCAATTAGATGCACTGAAGTATTTAGCACCCTTTCTCAAGTGATATGGTAGGTGTGCCTATTGAAGTTAGCTACTATGTCTTCATATAGATCTAAATCAATAAACCCATTAAGTTAGGCATCCATGTGTAATATATGCACTCGCAAGGTTATACTCACACGAATTACACATGTACAATGGCTATCTCTAGACTTCATTGCATCATATCTTTTTTAATTCAATAGTCTATTCCTAATTCATCTCTCTCACGTATAAATTAAGAATCTCAGTTCATACACATGGTAGCTAAGCAGATATACACATTAGGCTTCGAAAAGAAGAAACAATGAGGAAGAAGATAATTTAACTCAAAAAATCAAACATCAACATAAGCTTCATTATTCCTAATTAAAAGAAATTTAGAACATCATATTTGAATTAAAATCAACTGAGTAATTGATAAACATCATCATATTCCAAGGTTGAATGTTGATTCAAAAATAAAAGTTGAACTAGAAAGAAAACAGAATATTCAGGTTGCAGTGGCTTCCGCGACTTTCTCCAATGATCTTCTTATTCTAAGCTCTTCTTCTTGTCTAACTCTCTTTCCCAACAATGCTCTGGATGTCTCCTTAAATAACCCAAGTAGCAGGATTTTAGTAGAACTACTTCACGATTTGTAATGCCTCTCTACACATAGGGATCCTCTTCCAATAATAACTTAGTATTTCCTAATGAAAATATAACTTCCCAAATATTGCAATACATAAAAATAGAAGTTCTCAAAATAACTAAGTTGCTGCATATATTGGGTTCTAAAAATTGTAACACATTCTTGAACCTAAAATCAGCTTTCAATAATACTTTGTAATCTTTATATCTCTTACTCTTAAATTTGCAACATGTTCCAAATGGAAAAATAACTAAATTTGTGCACTTCTAATTCCAATTTTTAATTTCAAACTTTATTTCTTGTTAGGCTGCTTTGGAGGCATTAAATATCGAGCTACAAATTTGAATTCCTACTTCAGAGGCACACACTTCCAAATGGAAAAATAACTAAATTTGTGCACTTCTAATTCCAAATTTTAATTTCAAACTTTGTTTCTTGTTAGGCTGCTTTGGAGGCATTAAAGATCGAGCTAAAAATTTGAATTCCTACTTCAGAGGCACAAAAGTAAACTTTGGAGTCACTAAACCCAAGTTTAGAGTCAAAAAATGTTGCTTGAACTTCGGAGTCACTAAATATTAACTTCGGAGGCACCAAGTCTGCTTCGGAGTTTTGATGTTCTAGAGTAGTTTTAGTATAATTGTCATAAATTTCTTATATAAAATCAAAATTGATTGATTTTTATTGTGTTGGATAGATAATGTTAAGATCTATAACTTTTATGTTAATCACTTTTCCTAATTCTACTTGTATCTTGAGTTTTATGAGCTCAAAGTACCACCCTTTATGCCTCCGAATTTGATATTTTGGAGTTTTTTAGAGAGAGTAGCATTGTTTTGATCATAACTTTCTTGTATAAACTTGGAATTGCACCATTTATTTTGCATTGGATATATAATTTTAGTGGATATAACTTTTATGTTGATCACTTTGTCTGAATCATCCATTTTCTATGAGTCGTGAGCATTCAAAGTCATGCCTTTTGTCAATAAAGTAGTAGACGTAGCACTATTTTAGCTATAAATTTCTCATATAAATTTGAAATCATGTGATTCTTGATGTATTGGAAATCTAAGAACAAAGGCTAAAACTTTTATGTTAAACAAATTTTCCAAATATGCCTCCATCCGTCATAGAAATTGCTTTAAAGTAACATCTTTTGTAATCTTCAGTTTCATTTTACAGATCAATAAACGAAACTCTGTTAAGTGCAATATTCACTAAAAAATATTAAAAAAAGATCTTAAATATGTGAATTTAGATTTAAAAATATGATATATTATGATCTTATCAGAAGTCATGGCTATGTTCACATCAAGGTTCAAGATCTCAATTAGAGAAAAAAGAGCTGAAGGAATTTCCAACAAGCTCAAAAATAAAGACAAGAAGAGATCAGTACCTATCTGCTACAACTGTAGTAATCCCAGGCATGGGCAATATGATTTCCTAGGTCGAGATAACAAGCAAGGAGAACCTAAGAAGAAATACAATTCATACTTTGATAAAAGAAATAACAACAACAACAATTGAAGCAGCAAGAGATTCAAAAATAAGAAGCAAGCAATGTTTGCATGGGAGATACCGGAAATAAGGATCAATGAGAGCTCCAATGATGCTGAATATGAGTCTCAACATGAGGCACAAATGAGTGTGTTCTCACCTAGCAAACAAGGAAACACACAAGATCTCCACACTGGAACCAGCTTCATAGCAATTCATGAAGATAAGGTAAATTGTGAAAATAAATCACCTAATTTAGAAGAAATACTAAATGAATTTTGTATGTTGATTTCAAAATATTGAAAGCCACACACTTAGAGACCAAGAAAGAGCGAAATAAAATGAAAGATGAATGGTCCAAACTGTAGAAAGAAAATTACAAATGCTAAGTTTGGATGCTTAGTGTTGATGATAGCAAAACTTGTTTAATGAATTAAATTAAGCTAATAAAATATTATTGAGATTTCAGAGGCTTCAAAGGGAACTTTCTGAGGATGTAGAAGCTTCAAAGGTTTCATATGAAGCTTCAGAGCTTCAAGGGATGTGTCTTGAAGTTTTAGAGGATGTAAAAGCTTCAGAGGTTATGTTTTAGATTTAGAGGAAGCTTCAGAGGATGAATCTTGAACTTCAGAAGTTTGAAAATATAGTCGTTAGTGGTAGGTGGGGAATGTCAACCTTCAGAGGTAGCTTTAGAGGTTGCATCTTGACCTTCAGAGCTTTGAAGAAGATTTTGAAATGAAGGCAAAATGTTAAAAGGAAGTTTTAGAGGATGTACTCAACTTTTAGAGTTTTGAAGATCATTTTAAGAGTTCTGAAAGGAGATTTCAGAGTTCTAAAGATAGCGATGACAATGTTAGTTGGGTGAAGTGCAGGTTAGCTTTAATGGTCAAAATCGCAACTAAAGTAGATTGCAATAGCTCTAATCACTTTGGAACTTATAAATAGAAATTCCACTAAATGAGAAGAAGAAAAAGCTTGAGGGTTCTATGAGTTAAACATGAATCAATCATAAAAAACTCATTCTAGTTTCCAATTGCATTCACTCTAAGATGCTCTAATGTTGAACATGCTTAAAGTTGCATTATTCCCATCTCAAGAGGAGAACAAAACACTATAATATTTATTTTTTATTCTTTATATTTATGCTTAACTATGTATACACCTTAGCCTAGATATAGACATTTCTTTATACAATTTTTAAGTGTTATTTTGAGTTGCTATTAAGCTCAGAAAACCAAATTGTGTTGGACTTTGTTGGTTAAAACCAACAGGTATGAGTTCTTGTTAAGCTTTGGAAAAAGCAGGTTGTGTATGAGTTCTTGGTGATCTCGGAAACAAAGGAGGTGTGATTTTGTACATTGTTAATGGAACCCAAGGTGGGGGATACCTTGTAGAGTAGAGTAAGTGTTAAGGGGCCCGAACCACTATAATCCTCGTATGCTTATTGTCTTGTGTGCTTGTGTGCTTCCACTACTTTTTATTTTCTGCACTTGCACATTCCATTTGTTTCTCAATCTTGCTTAGATTCCTGTTTTGCTATACAACCTACCTTTGGGATTTAACAAGTGGTATCACAGTAGGGCACTGAAGTTGAGATTTGACTATCTTTTAATCTCTACCTCGTTCTGATCCCATATGGCAAACGATTTTAGTGGAATCATAGAGGTTTAATTGACCATTAGACTTTCATATTTTGATGGGGAGCATTATAGCTATTGGAAGATGAGAATGAAGAACTTTTTGATTGCCAATAGTATAAGTTGTGGAAGATTGTAGAAGGAGTGGTGCCGTCTACTTTATAAGAGAGTCGGTGGACTAACTATGACATTAGACTAGTTCAGTTAAATGCTATAGCTAATTATGCTCTCTCCTTCTGAATTTGAGGACAAATCCCCATGTAAAATTACTAAAGAAATTTAGAACATCTTCATGCAGTTTATGAGGGAACAAGCCAAATGAAAGAAGCCAAAAGCAAGTTGCTTGTCCATGAATATGAAGTTTTTTGCATGCTTAGGGATGAATCCATTTTTGAAATGTTTTCTAGATTTTCAAGATTCATTAACAGCCTTAAAAGTTTAGGCTTGAAGATTCTCTTGTTCACAATAGGTTAAGAAGATATTAAAGTTTCTTCTTGAGGATTAGATGTCAAAAGTCACAAAAATTGAAGAGGCCAAAGACTTGAACAAGATCTTTATTGCAGAACTAATGGGGTCACTGATGACTGATGAAGTGTTGAAGACTGAGAAGAGTGAAAGAAGATGAAGTAGTTTATGAAGGAGGGAAAGAAGATGAAGTAGTTTATGGCTTTGGAAGTGCAAATTTTTCTTATAGTGAGGGGAAGGATGATGATGTAGAACTTATGAAAACCCTCTTTATGAAAATTAAAAATGTATTGAAGAAGAAAAAAAAGAAAAATGTAAATTTAGTAGACCATTATAAATGTAAAGAAGAAGAAGATAATGAAAAAGAAAATGAAGGAGAAGAAGAATGTACTATTGTATAACTACCCTCCAATTAGAGTCATAGTAGTAGCTCCTTAACCAGGGATGAGCAAAGCCATATCACCTTGTTTGTGGGAGCTGAAGGCTAGGTAGGTAAAGGTATTGTATTTTTTATTTCAAATATTTGCATTGCATTCTTTTAGTCTTCATACCTTTGTCTCTCATAAAAAATCATTTTGCATATGGGTATGCAAGAAAATCCCTTAAGTGAATCATCTGTTATTTGGACATAACAAAAAATGTATAAGCTAGATGACTTTGGTTTGAATGTGAGAAATAAAGGTTTTAGATCATGCATTGTAAGTGGAGTAAAAAGTTTAGAACCTTATACTAGTGATCAAAGTTAATTCCTCATCCCCTAGACCTCTTTTATTTTGAAAAAAGGAGGAGAATGTTATAACTTGTTACCAAATTGAGGGAAAATGATGTAGAGGAGCAGAATTGAAATTTTAAAATTTTGTGTAAAAATGTGGACCACTCTTAGCACAATGAGCTGAAACGAAACATAACTCCAAAAGCTTCATTATATAAGATACATCAGGGGAGTTTACTTAGTTCATTAGCATGTTTTTATTATTGAGAGTCATCAAGTTTTATCATCATCAAAAAAGGGAGCATTGAGTGTTGGGACTATAGAAAATTAGATAGACGAAGAAAAGTGTATATAATTATGTATCATACACTGTAATTATTTAATGGTATGGATACAACATCAACTGGTTTGAAGAGTGCAACTAGAATTGTGTCATGAGATGGAGGTTCATAATACTCTTTAAAAATAATCTATAATGCCAAGCCAAATTTGTTTTATCAACATGAAATTCCAAGATGTTGTCTAGTCAGAAACTTTAATTAGCTCTACCCAACTGAAATATTCAATTTGCATAGGCAAAGACTAATGGATGAAAATGCTATCGGTGGGTTTTTCATTCTAGTGTTTTCATAAGCTACATGCGAAGTTAGAAAATTTTCCATTTCTACTTGCAGTTGGCTTTGCAAGTAGCAAGACACGCAACCAATGGTGTCTGTATGGTCACCTCCAACTCCAAGCATGTGCAGTTGAAGCATAATGGGAAACCATGAGTGCAAGCAATAGCAATTCTAATTTTGAAGTAGCATAGTCAGAGCATGATGCTGTGAAGGCTTGCCAAGGTAGCCCATTTAAAGGCAAAAATTCCAAAACGTACAGTAAATGTCCAAAAGTAATGTAGTGCTTGTTAGATCTATCCATTTTAGTTTTGATGATAATAAAACTTGATTAATGAAGTGTAATGCCTTGCACCCTTACCCTATGCATTTAAGCCATCTGGTAGATTGTTCTTTACTGAGGCCTATGTAGGATAGTACCATTCCCTTTCTTCTCAATAATTTCCCTGTTCTTTACCAAAATTTTGGTAGAGTCTACCCTAAATTATCAAGATCCAAAACCTAATATACATTAGTCAAATAAATTTCTAATATCCATATCATAATTTCCAATATAAATAATCATTAATAATAACATAACTCACTAAACTAGCCCATTTTATTCACAACCCAGAACTTACGCTGCCTCATGATAGAAATAACATAATCTATTTTCATATTATACACATTATACACTATTATGACATGCCATTACACTACAATATACAACATATACAATTTAATACAATTATACAAATTCACATTATACAAATACACAATGGGATTCCAATTCCGATATTATATTATACAATCAAACATGTCTTCTATTCTTACTCATTAATCCTGGCCCATAGTTGGGATTCTTTACCTCGCTTATTAGCTAAAAAAATTTAAAAGAAGATGTGAGTCTAGGAAACTCATCAAGTAGACAAAAATAATAAACAATAATGATCAATAAGCACATACATGTTCATATCATATCCAAAACATATATATTTCCTATTCCAATATACAAAGCATTCATATTTACCTAATAAAATGAACATCATTTTGAAAAATGGGATGATTTCATTATTATTTACCAACACAAGATAATCTCTATCCCAAATAGATATCAAACCATACAACAATATCATATGATCATTTTATTCATGTAAATGTGTCAATAACAAAACATATCTCCAGATCCAAATGTACATGTTAACAAAAAATGGGGTATCTATTATCCCCAAACAAAACATACAAGCCCGATTTCAAACAAATGAGCAATTTCCCATGCATTCAACCAGAAAAGGGGGCCTACTTACTTTCATGAAGACCAATTCAAGAACTCCCCCAGTTCCATTGTCGCTGATCTATCCTCCAATGATCCTACACATACAATGATTTCATTTATTTAGAAAGGCCATTTGGCGAATTTATCAATAACTCTATACGCCTCTCAAGTACACAATGGCATTTTAATTTAACCATAGACTTATCCAACTTCACTTTTTTTTTAATCCTTAACTAACCATTTCTAGAGTTAATATTCTATTCATACTCAACAACAGTTTATAGTTGGATCAATCAATTACTTATGACTGCTCATGAATACATTTTATCAAGTACCTTATAAGCATTTTCAAATTATCAATTCGATAATAAAGTGAGTGAGGGGTCTTCCTTCCCAATAATGCATAATCATAAGCTAACATAATTAATAGTTAATCAACTTCAAGAATCAACTAGGTAAGCTTCTAATTTAGTCTTTTGGCCATCTCAATTCATTATGCACAAATCCTCTATTTTTAATTGCACTTAGGTTACTGTTTACCTCATAGATCATACTATTATATGTTTAAATCACCTTAATACATTGCAATTTATAAATTAATCATTTTCCCCTTAGTAATTTCACATAACACAAGAAATCTCCCAATTTTCACTATGTATGAAATCTTAATAGGGCAACATTGTTACAAGTACACACTTAATTATGTTTCCCCATAGTAAACAACCATAAACATGAAGTTTCACCCCAACTCTCCTGTTCACATATTGATACCAAACCTTAACATATAGAAAACGTAAATTAGATGAGGAAAAACCAAATTTCCATACCTAATTCACTTTAAACATATAATAATTCATTAATTGACCAATTTCCCCATGGTTCTACAACCAAATCTCATCATTTTCATCATAAAGCACTATTCACAAACCCTAACTAGCATGAATCATCATGTTTTATGCCCAATCATTCCAAAACATATTACAATTATCTAATTAAGTCTTTTTCTCATAATAGCCTCATAATTTCATATTAAATTTCCCACAAAAGTCAATATTTACAAAACTCTAATCATGGTCAATCATCAACTTGAACAAGAAAAAGCAACTTATCAGATCATTTGTATGTGGCTTTCACCATTAATCATGATTTTGACGTCACTTATCCAAGAACCCACCATGGGTTGCAGCAAAATAACGTCTAATGATTTGATCTGGACAAAGTTTGAATAGAATTGGATCATCCCAAAAGTAATGTTTTGCTACAGACAACAACCTCTTCCTTCCCTATGAATTCTGAACTGGATTAAAAACTCTCTTAATCAAATAATTAATAATATCAACATACCAAGGTTCATTTCCCTTTATAGAAAATAATTGCTCATCAAGATAAATCTCATTTATAGGAATGTTCTCTTTATCTTTCTCCTGCTCAAAATCAATCCCTTTTACTAGTCTGGACAGATGATCAGCTAAAATATTCTCACTTCCTTTCTTGTCCTTGATTATCAAGTCAAATTCTTAAAGCAGTAGGATTCACCTGATCAACCTGGGTTTTGGCATCTTTCTTAGTTAGTAAATATTTTAATGCAGCATGATCAGAATAGACAATTACCTTAAAACCAATCAGATATGAGAGAAACTTTTCCAATGCAAACCAAACTGCAAGAAATTTTTTTCAGTGGTAGAATAATTCAATTGTTCTTCATTTAAAGTTCTACTTGTAGAATCAATCACATGAGGCAATTTATCTATTCTTTGTCCTAAAACAACACCAATAGCAAAGTTATATGCATCACACATTAGCTCAAAAGGAATGGACTAATCAGGAACTACTAAAATTGGAGCAGAAGTTAGTTTTTCTTTCAAGGTATTGAAAGTAATAAGGCACTCATCATCAAAACAGAAAGTTACATCTTTAGCTAGCAAGTTACACAATAGTCTATAAATTATTGAAAAGTCATTTATTAACCATCTATAGAAACCTACATGATGCAGAAAACTTCTCACTCTCTTGACTGAAGTGGGAGGGGGCAATTTAGCAACCATATCAATTTTTGCCTTGTCTACTTCAATGCTTTTATTAGAAATAATATGTCCCAACACAATTCTCTGCTTAACTAGGAAATGACACTTCTCCTAGCTTAATGTTAAGTTCATTTCAACACACCTTTTAAGCATCAATTTCAAGTTATCACAGCAATCATCGAATGAATTTACCAAAGATAGAAAAATCATCCATGAATACCTCAATAAACCTTTCAATTATATCAAAAAAATGGACATCATACACCTTTGAAAGGTTGCCGGAGTATTGCATAAACCAAAAGGCATCCTTTCATAGGCAAAAGTTCCAAATGGGCAGGTGAATGTTGTCTTTTCCTGATCTTCTGAAGCAATGGGAACCTAGTTATAACCTGAACAGCCATCTAGAAAATGATAGTAAGCATGACCTGCCAATCTTTCAAGCATCTGATCAATGAAAGGGAGAGGAAAATGATCCTTTCTTATGGCTGCATTGAGTTTTCTGTAGTTTATGCACATCCTCCACCCTTTAGTCATTCTCATTGGCACCAACTCATTATTATCATTTTTAACAAAAGAAATACCAGATTTTTTTGGTACTACATGAACTAGACTTACCCATTTACTGTTAGACATTGGGTAAATAATATACACATCTAGCAACTTGATTACTTCTGCTCTAACAGCTTTTGCATATGTGGATTAAGTTTTCTTTGAGCCTCCTAGAAGGCTTTGTAACATCTTCCAATAAAATCTTTTGCATGCACACTATGGGGCTAATTCCTTTAATGTTAGCTAATGTCTATCCTATAGCCTCCTTGTGCTCTCTCAAAACATTCAGTAACTTATTCTCTTCATCACTAGATAGGTCAGCAACACTTATAACTGGAAGTATATCATCCTTATCAAGAAATACATACTTTAAGTTCTGTGGTAGTTGCTTCAATTTCAGTTTTGGTGGCGTGATAATAGATAGTGCCAATTTGGGATTCAAAGTTGTTAGCACCTCTTTGTTAGCTTCATCTTCTCTAACTTCCTCTTCATCTTCTAGCTCTTCTTTCAATTCCTTGACTTCTTTATCTTCCTCAACAAATTTGGTAGTTATAAGTACCAACTCCAATTTATCTTCTTTTTCCTGTTGCACAAATGTGGATAAGATAAAAGAGTCCAAATCATCAATCTGAAAACAATCACTTTGGTTTGAAGGTAAGGCTAAAGAGTTGTAAATAGAAAACTTCAAAGTCTCATCCAGAACAGTCATTTTCAGTTTTCCATTCTTCACATTTATGATTGTCTTTGCAGTTGCCATGAATGGACACCCCAGAAGAATGGGCACCTCTCTTTTTGGAATTGCTTGCCTCTCCATATCTAGAACAATGAAATCTAGAGGAATAATTAATTTGTCAATTTGCACTAGATAATCCTCTACAATGCCTCTGGGATATTTCACTGATCTATCTGCAAGTTGTAGAGACAATGTAGTGGGTTTCAAATGTCCCAAACCAAGCTATAAGTAAACAAAATAAGGCATCAGATTAATGCTAGAACCCAAATCCAACATTGCCTTTACCTTGTTTGTGCCTCCAATAGTAATAGTGATATTGAAACTACTTGGATCCTTTAGTTTTAGAAGAAAATTTGTTCGCAAAACTGCACCAGCTGCGTCTGAAACTAATACCTTCTCATGTGGCTCATACTTACCCTTCCTTAAGCTTAGTTCCTTCAAAAACTTAGCATAAGCCGGCATGTGCTTAATCATGTCAATCAAATGTAAGTTAACATTGACTTTGGAAAGGATCCGATAAATAATAGAAAATGACTTGTCCAATTTGCTCTACCTTAATCTTCCTAGAAAAGGTACTGGTGGATCATAAGGTGGTGGCGGCTTATAGTTAACTAGAGGGTTCTGCTTTCTTTTCCTTCTTTCTTTCTGTTCCTATAGAAGCATTACATTCATCAGTTTCTTTACCAACTTTTTTATCAATTACCTTTCCACTTCTCAATGTTGTGATCGCTATTGGCTGCTCTAACTAGCTTGGAAACTTCCCTGGTATGTGACTCTAATAGCCTCTATAATCTGTTCGTACTGCGTCTCCATCTTCATCATAGCCACCTCCATTTTGGAATCTTGTTTCATTATTCTAGAACTGAGTCTGGGTTACTTGAATGAAACTCTGCATAATTTCTTCATGAGTAGGTTTCTTGGATTGAAAAGAAGTTTCATCTTGATTCTGATTCTGATTGTTATTCCGTGCAAAATTTGGATGACTTCTCCAACTAGGAGGTAACAACTAGGGTGTTAAATTTTGGATAGTTGTGTTTGGCCATAGTGAAATATGTAAAAAGAAATAGTGGAAATAGTGGAGATAAGATCACAGGAGGTATGCCAAGCGCCTGCACTCCGCAGGCAGTATGGCGGGCGGTTGGGAAAGCGCCTATAGTCAGATCTGGGGAGAAAAACCCTACTAGACATTGCTAGGCGATATGGTAGGCAGCTGCCATATCGACTGTGGGTTATAGGTGGTATGACATGCGGTATGTCAGGCGCCTGCTATACGTCGGTCGTGCGAGTTTATAAAGTTGACCCAATCCATTTTTCATTGGAACCGCTGCATTTTCTTCCCTACGCCCACCCCTCATGCCTTAGCCTTGTTATATGTGATTTCTAACTGTTTTAGCTAGAAAATCATGCAATCTTTTGTTTAAACTCAACTTTCGATGAATTGAACCAAGAAAATGGAAGAAAAATCAAGGTTCCTTCAAATGGATGGTGTCAATTGTAGTTTTGGGCTTGGACTTATGTCCATGAGAGAAAGCCATGCGTGGATTGCTTGGTAAGTTGGTTTAAAGCCATGTATGGATTGCTTGGTAAGTTGGTTTTTCCCTCCTTATTTTTTATTTTCTTAATTTAGGGTTTTGGGAATTTGGGGATTTGATGGAATTTTCGGCTTAAATTGACATATGTAGTCAAAAATTTATGGCGGAATGGTTTAATATAATGATTATGATGATTTAACATGAGAAATTATAAAAATTTCAAAGCTAGGGTTTCTATGAATAGTGAAAATTGGCGATTTTGTGAATTTTGTGAAATTAATCATAGGGTAGATGATTAATGGCATGATCAATATGTTCTAGAATATGTATAAGATGGTTTAGACTAATGGAATCAAGTTGTGGGCTATGCCCTAGTTAGGGTCTAAAGAGGATTTTTGTGAATAGGCTATGTAAGCCATGAATTGAATAGCCTAAAGGCTTAATTGAGTTGTTTACATGTTGCTGAAATGCTAATCATGTGAGATATTAGATAAATATGTCAAACAAGAAAGTTTCTTGTGATAATCGTGAAGAAACCCTAAGTTAACTGGTGTTTATCATATGTTTGATGATTATAGACTAATATTGGCTATAAATGATGTATTATAATTGGCATTGACTCTATATAGGATGATCTAAGAAGGATGAAAAGATAGAGTTCGAGAGAAAAGTGGTTTTAAGCTAAAGGCCTAAGATAAGTAGGTGGCCCTCCTTTTGAATTAAATGATTGGGTGGGGATAATGGATATCCCATGTTTGTACTGGGTATGTGTGTTTTGGATGAGGGATTATGGATATCCCGAGTTTGTTTAAGATTGAAATTATCTGCTTTTCGAATACTAAATGTAGGGGATAGAGAATATTCCTTGGATGACAATGAGATGTTGCTAGGTATGATGAATGCATGAATATTGGGGATTTGTAATATCCCATAGTTGAATATGTCTCTGATATAGACATGTGAGTGTTAGGGATAGTAAGTATTCCTTGGGATTAAAATATATGGTATTTTGTATGTGATATGTATATGTGATTGTGGGGATAGAGAGTATCCCATGTCTTTAAGCTTATTCTTATTTATGGATGCCTAAATGAAAAGGGTAAGAATCATCTTGATATCATGTTTAAAGTGATAAGTATGAAAGCATCTGAATGCCTGGTTGGATGGGAATAGTAGGAATTCCTTATGCTTAATCTATTGATGTATGTACTAGGCGTGGTGGATTGATAGGGAATAGTGTGTATTCCTTGACTGTATGGATCATGAATGATGGGGATAAAGATTATCTTATGATTTGTATGTTTAGAATGAAATGACTGAATGCTAGAAATGTACATGTATATCTTGATGGAATGGGAAGCATTCCATGAGTTGTATGTGGTGCTCGAATGGCATGGTCATGGGGCTATGCCTATATGGCATAGTTTTGATGAGTGGTATCTATATGGTACCTAGTATGGTATGACAAGCCCAAAGTGGCTTAGAGGAAATGAGAGGTGCCTAGATGGCATGATTAAAAAGTTTGATTATATACACTGGAAGGGCGTAGAGTATGGTAGTGAAGAGAGGAGGAAGTGAGCCTCATGGAAATATATATGCATGCTATGATTCTTTAATAGTTTGTATTCATGTTTTGGATGAGAACATCTAGTTTCTGATTTATTATAATTTTCTATTTCTACCTACATACTGAGTTACCCGGACTCACCCTTTTTATTCTAAATTTTTAGTTGACAGGTCAGGTAAAGAATTCCCACTGTAAGTTGGAACTGTTGAGCCAAGAGTTGAAGACATTATTGTGGTATGATGTATTGGAATTGTAATTTCCTAATATATTTGTATGGTTGTAATTTAATGAATTTAAATGATGTATAATGAAATAAAATGACACGTCATAGTAATATAATTGTGATCGTAGCTGTGTGATTGCCATCATGATCGGTTCCAATCTTGTGATAGAGTTGCAGTGAGATGTTATTAATTGCTTGAGATAGTTAAATCTAGTTTTTACATATTAAATGTATGTATTCCAGGTTTAAACCCTGATAATTCAGGGTAGACTCCATTAGATTTTAGGTAGGATATTTTCCTTAAAATTTAAAAAATTATGAGAATATGGTAAGATTTCCCTTAAGAAGAAGGGAAATGGTAGCGTTCCACATCAGCCCCAGTGTGGATTGGTCAAAACGCAGAGGTTGGGGGTTCAGGGCATTGCACAGGATTATATGTATTTGAATAAGGATCATTACGAGGTTGCTGGTTGTAGAAATTTATGGCATTTACTTATTCAGACCCTACTACAAAGTTTTTATTGGAAGGGCAAACATTGGGTAAATGACCTAAAATACCACACATCGAGCATACCTCAGCGGGGGAAGGTTGTTTCAAGCTCCCCATCATAGAACATGTCGTCTTCTTTTGCTTAGCAAGCTCTGAAACCTGCATAGAAAGTTTAGTGCTAGAATTTACTTTATACATTCCTCGGGACCTACTTCTAACACTCTTCTGTTAGGAGTTTGCTCCAAGCATCTCATATAGATCAAATGTTTCCTCAGGGTCTTCTTTCCCATGGCTCCTCCTGCAGCATTATCAACCATGGCTTCGCATGGTTGTGTTAGTCCATCACAGAAAAATTGATTAAGCAACTCTAAAGGGTATCGATGGTGAGGGCATTGAATTAGTAGCACCTTGAATCTTTCCCATGTCTCATGAAATGCTTCATCATCCATTTGAGAAAAAATTGCTATCTTACCACGTAATTCTGCAGTTTTAGCATGAGAGTAGAATTTACCAATGAACTTGTTATAAACTGCATCCTAAGTAGTAACCCGGGAGATAATGACGTGAACCATGTTTTTGCTACATCCTTCAAGGTGTAAGGAAAACATCTCATGCACAACTAATCTCAGTTAAACCTTGTAAAGGAAAAGTCTAAATAGTTGCATAGAAATCACACATGAATGTTAAAGGATCCTCTATAGCTATACGATGAAAAGAAGGAAGCATGTTAAAGTGTATATGCTTCAGCTCATAAATCCTAGCATTATCATTCAAAAAAATGCATGAAAGTGAGATCCTAATCGTTAGGTGTGCAAACTCTTTTATAAGCTGTTGAGCTTGTTGACCACTCGGTTCTCCACATTGTCAGACATCTAAATGTCTTCTTCACTTATGCTATCTGTCTATATTTTCACTTTATCAATGTGATCATTCAACAACAATAGAACTAGATTTAGTGATCATCTTCCTTGCATTTACGGTTCTACAAAAGAATTAAAGAAAGGATTTAAAAATATTAAATAAAATAAACTACAACAACTAAAATGAAAAATTATAACTAAATTTATTAGATCAATTTAAGGATGGTTCCCTGGCAAAAGCGCCAAAAACTTGATGGTCAAATTATAATTCATCGCAAATGTATGAGTGTATAGCAGTATAGTGT
Organism: Pouteria campechiana; assembly: GCA_036873735.1. Taxonomy (NCBI): domain Eukaryota; kingdom Viridiplantae; phylum Streptophyta; class Magnoliopsida; order Ericales; family Sapotaceae; genus Pouteria; species Pouteria campechiana. Next base: position 31,500 of record JAYJMB010063261.1, read on the forward strand.
GTAAAACAAGGGTTGATCCCATAGAGGACTGTCAAACTAATTCAATTATATTTAGTTACTAAAACTAAGTTGTTCTAAATCAACAAGATAAATTAAAGACTAAGTAATTAAAAGTGTAATGTAAGATAATAGAAAATATTAACAGTGAGTAATGTCAAAGAGAATTCAGGTTGTAAGATTTTGGGGATCTGACTTCACCACTCAATGGTATTCATTGTTGTTGAGATATTAGTATCAATTCAGCATCTTGGGTTCATACTATCCACTGTATGATTATTACCATTAGACGTCCGGGTTTAAATCAAGTATTTTCTCCCATTCCAATTACCTATGGTATGTAGTGTAATTGAGATTAAAAACTCATGAAGATTAAAAGAACTTTAACGAACCAATTAAAATAGTACCTTAACCATCTACACATTTATCCAAAAGAGCACAGTAATGATTTAGTATATGGCGTCTACCTTAACCATGTACTCCAAAATAATCATGTTGATCCACATAATTGGTAATCAAACAATTAAATAAATTAGATGATTGCATTATAAACAATGAATTTAATAAGATGATATTGAATTAATAACCCAACGATCTATGTTAAAAATGAATATCAAGGAGGGCTACATCATTGCCCCAAAAAAAGGAATTTAGTTCATAATGAAAACAGAAATAAAACTCTTTGAAATATGCATGATTGCAAAACTCAAAATTCTTCTCTTGTTCCCTTGTTTATCTCCCTGTACTATATTGTGTTCTTCTCCTCCAAAACTTTGTCCTCAACATCCTTAAATAACCCAAGCAGTGGGGCTTTAGTAGAACTCCTCCACGAATTTGAATTCCTTTATGCACAAAGATCCTCTTCTAAGAATAACTCTATCTTTCCATAAGAAAAGATAGCTTTCATGAGTAAAAATAAGAGTTTCAAAATAGATAGAACTATTGTACAACTGGTTTCCAAAGATGCCTTCCAAAATTTGCAACAACTTATTCATTTCAAACTTCAGAAAATTTCAGCAACTTGTGTGGAGGAATTTGCTTCCAAAGATAACTCAAAAAATTACAAGTGTTGATCATTATGGGACCCAATTGCTAAAAATGCATTACTAATTTCTGAAATCATAGTTTTGATAGTACATCACATTCAACATATTTGAAACTTTCATGTTTCACACTTTTATTTTGTCCCAAAATTGTTTTCTGCATTTTTTGAATTTGCTTTGTCTATAGGTAGTCTATAGACAAAGTTCTGTCTCTAGCAAATGAAGTTCTGCTTATAATAGACAAAGTTCTATCACCAATAGATGAAGTTCTATGACAAAAGATGAAGTTCTACTTACTACAGACAAAGTTCTTCTGCAGCAGACGAATCTCTACTTACGACAAACAAAGTTCTTCTATAGAGAGTTTTAGTATTTTCATCATAAGTTTCTTGTATGAACTCGGAATTAGATGATTCATTTTGCATTAGATACATACTTTTGAGGAATATAATTTTTATGTTAATCATTTTGTCTAAATCATCCATCTTCTATGAGTATTGGGCCCCCAAAGTGATGCCTTTTAACAGACAAAGTAGAAGATGAATGTGAAGCTCTAGAAATAGTTGCACTATTTTAGTCATAACGTTCTCATATAAAATTATAATTATGTGATTCTTGATGCACTAGAAATCTAAGAACAAAAGCTAAAACTTTCATATTGAACACATTTTCCAAATCTACCTCCATCAATCCAAGAAAGTATTTTAAAGTGATGCCTTGTGTAATCTTTAGTTTCATTTTACAAAATTTTATGTCTGCAACAAAAAAACTCTATTAAGTGAAATATTCACTTAAATGACAATATAAATAACTAAAAACACATTAAAAGAGGATTTTAAACATGTAAATTTAGATTGATATATTATTAGCTTATCATTTAATCACTAAAAAAAATCAAAATCCGATTCTCCTCCCCCTTTTGTTAATTAATAGGGGTCTGAGAAGCCGTGGGTGTAGCCAAAAGGTCAACTAGCTCCCCTTGAGCTAGTGGTGAATTGGTGAGCTCTATGAAAGTGAAGGTAGGCTCAAGAACATGATAGATAGGTGTTGAAGTGATGTGTTAGCTCCACCTGTTCAATTTTGATGATAACAAAACTTGATTGATGGAACTAATGAAAGTTTGTTGAGACGACAAGTGCAGAAATAGTTCAAGAAGAAGAAGAAGCTAATACACTTATTTGAGTAATCCAAAAGAAGAAATATTTTAGACTTTGGAGGATATAAGAAGCCTTAGATTCAAAATGCCAATGTTTTAAGAGGAGCTTTCCAAGTTTTAGAACTTTAGAATTCACATTTAGAAAATTTCCACTGGAAGTTTCAAAGGGACACATTCCGATTCAAAAAGAAATTTCAAAGTTTTAGAATAATGCGTTTCAAAGGAAGCCTCAAACAAATTTCAGAGTTTTAAAAGCTTCAGAGGTTGCAAGTTTTGAAATTCAAATTGAATGGAGGAGAGATATGAAAGCTTCAAATGATGTTGAAAATTCAAAGGAAGTCACAAGCTTCAGAAATGTTGAACAGTAGTTTCAAAGGAGAATAAGGGAGTTCAGATGATCTGAAACATAATCACACTTTAGAAGCTCTAGAGAGGAGCTTTAGAGGTTGCAAATTTAGAAATTCAAAATGAATGGAAGAGAGATATGAAAGCTTCAAATGATGTTGAAACTTCAAAGGAAGTCACAAGCATCACAAATGTCGAACGATAGTGTTAAAGGAGAATAAGGGAGTTTAGATGATCTAAAACATAATCACTCTTTAGAGGCTCTAGAGAGGAGCTTTAGAGGCTATGAAACAAGGTGTGGCAAAGAGTGAATGTGACCAAAAGTACTTCAAAGGATAAACATTGGTCATTGGGATGGCAACGTTCAAAAGAAACAATATGTGCATTAAAGACGCTTCAAATGCTCTAAAAAACTAACTTTAGATGCTCTGAAGAATGCTTTTGAAGCGCTATAAATGATACAAGTTCGAAACATTTTGAAGGAATTTAAAATTGCAAAGCCTTAACATTTCAGATGCTCTAAAACTTGCTTTCTCAAGCACTAAAGAAGAGGAAATTTCAAAACGTCTAAAGGAGTTCAAAATCAAAAAATCCCAACCTTTAGAGGATTTGAAATTTTATTTCAAAGGATCTGAAGTAACAACGACTTCAATTGTTTACGATGTCTTAGAAATTCTAAAGGAGCATAGCCGATATGATAGCCACCTATGGTACCGCCTACGAATGGCCAAAGACATTGAATCAGAAGTTTTTGCCAAGTATCCGACCATAGCCGATTTACCATACACCATGCCACATCGCTTGTGGTGTGGTTGATACTATAGCCACCTATGGTACCGACCAATGATTCAAATGATTGGAAATTTGAACATTCCCTAGCATTAAATAAGCACTGCCCACTCCCAATGGCTAGAATTTAAATGCAGTTATAAAGGGAGTCATTTTGGGACGTTGAAGCAAGTATTACAATAACTGAGCTCTCATTTTCATTTACTCATAGCAACTCAAAGCCTTGAAGCCCTATGTTTTTAGACATTCATTAAAGGCTCTTAACTACTTTTTTGGATAAAATCCTACTACAATCAAAGCTACTAAAGTCTTCCCCTATGCTTTTAGAGAAACACTTCATATAAGTGTTTTTATTATTCTTTATATTTGTGTTATTACTTTGAGATGGTGTTGGAGACCAAACTAAAGAAGAGCAGTTCTAGTTGTTGGAGTGTATCTCGCAACCTATTTGTTATCTTGTATTCATGCCCCCTAGAGATAGAAACTAGAAGTTTATGCCCCCTAGAGTTGGAATTTAGAAGAATGCAGAGGCACTAAATTTATGGCCCCTTGAGCTAGAATTAAGAAGAGTGCAAGTGCACTAAGTTATATTCCATTATAATGATAGTAGAACCTAAGTCACTATAGGAGATCTCTTGGAAGAGTAGAGCAGTTAACTCGAACCACTATAAAAATCTCTATTTGATTATGTGATTACTTGTATTATTTTTTATTGAATTGCAAAGAGGGACTTAATCCTAAAAGGGGGTTTAAGCAAAATTTTTGTTAACCCAATTCACCCCTCCTCTCTTGGGTTGTGCCTAGCCTACGAGACCCAATATAATGTCCTAGGTAGGTGAGGTGTGAATAGGAGATCTGTGTAGGAGCAAAGGTACTAGGTTGAGATATGTGAAAATGAGAAAGAAGAAGATCATCTTCCCTCCAAGTGTTTACTCGAGGTGAATCTAGTCCACACGAATCTGAGAGACATCATCTCTAAGTTGTTGGACCTCAGCTACTAGCTGGGTGATTGGAAAGGAGGGTCATGGGGATGGTTGGACTGGAGATACGGCATGTGATGAGGAAGAGGCTTGTTTTGCAGTAGGCTCTCCTGCTGTGTTTCCTCTCTCTCTCTCTCTCTCTCATCCTCCCCATAGGAGGGTGCCCTACCTGTTGCTTCTCCTTTTCCTCCTTCCTCATTAGACTCCTTATCATCTATCATCTCTCTTTGATGCTTTTCTTCTATTTCATCTCTAAAATACTCTTCAATAACATCCATCCTTTTTAGGAGAGTGTCTCAAAACCAATCCTTTTTCTAGGTGGACATGGTGAGAATAGATTCTCCTAATGTTGGAATAGAGAAGTACTTAAACACTTTGGTCAGCCACATTCCTTATGGTATAACATGATCCGTTCTTCGTTGCATGTAACCAAAGACATTGAAAATCAGTTTTGGCAGGCTCAAATATTTATAATTGTAAATCATATAAAGGATCTTTGCCTTGGAGGATGTTACTTACTCTATTCCCCCCAACTTTGGCACAATCATGTTTTCCATGACCTTTTTAGCATCATACTTCTATATAAAAGTCATTTATTTTCATGTAGAAATAAGTGTGGTCATATAAAATCCCTAAGTCTCCTATGCATAAAGCACTGAAGAGGTCCTCACTCTTCATGCTTGGCTCCTCATCATAGGGTACCCCAAGTATCTCACCTAACTTTCTATTTGGTGAAGTTGTATGTGTATCAAATTTGATGTTTACCCCCTTCAAACTTGAGCATTACTCACTAGGGTTCTAATTGAAGAAGAATATTAAAACCAGCTCATAATAGATGGGAGCATCATATTCCACGAGGTTTCTCCATCCTTGGAAATTAATTATGGCTCTTATATCTCAGTTGCATCTATCCAAAAAAATCAAAATCAATTTTCCTAGGAAGGTGCACTAGTGTGACACCCCAGGCTTGAAGGTAAGAACCTTCCCATGTGTGGGTATGTGGTTGTTTTGTGATAGATGTGTGCATTTATGTGTCTATTCTGTGATAGCTATGTGCATACTTGAACTTCTTATGAAATTTCTACATACTATGTGATATGATTATCTATGTGTATGGAAGCCTCAGGGAGGCTAGGGGGATAAGATTGTATTTTACCATATTTTAATACCTAAACTCACATGTTTTGGATCTTTAATTAACATGATTTTATTAGTTTCTAATCACATTTGATTATATATTGCACTTAATGGAGTTAGTTCTTGCTTCAGGTATCAAAATATGTCAAAAAAAGCCAAATATGACAAAGGCATCATTTGTAGTCAATTTTTTTCATAGATGAAGGCCGATTTGGAAAACATGTTCAACATGAAAGTTGTAGCCCTCCCAATTGCATTCTCTTCTTCTAAACTGCATTTGCATTGTTTGAAAGCTACTTGAGTTCCTCTTAAAGGTGCAACATGGACATCTCCTTTTGAACATATAATTGCTTTTTCCTATTTGAAGATAGAATTCCTCCTTCTATAAAACACATAATAACCAAAATTTAAAAAAATCTATCTAAACGTAAATAAAACAAATGACTAAACTAAATGCTAAAAAAGCAAAGAAAGTTTAGAAAAATTTGGGTTGCCTTCCAAGAAGTACTTTATTTAACATCTATGTAATGTGAACTCCTTCATCATGGATTCTAAAAATCACAAACTTTAGTCATTTGCATTGGCATGACATCTCTGAAATATCTCTTTACTTGATGACCATTGACTTAGAGCTTGTTCCCAGTTCTCAATTCTTCAACTCCATAGCTCCATGTGAGAACACTTGAGTGACCAAGAATGATCCAACTCATCTTGACCGCAATTTTCCTAAAAATAAATGCAAATGTGAGTCATACAATAGAACTTCCACTCTAGGTTCTATGCATCTCTTTCGAACAATTTGATCTCAGTATCACTTTGTTCACTCCTTGTAAATCTTTGAATTCCCATAAGCTTCATATCTTAGCTCCTCTAATTCATTAAACTGAAGCTTCCTCTCTTTTTCTAGCTTCTACAAATCAAAATTCAGATTCTTGATTACCCAGTATGCTTTGTGCTCCAACTCCACAGGCAAATGACATGCTTTTCCAAAAACAAATTTGTAAGGACTTATTCCGATTGGGATCTTGAAAGCAGTCCTATATGCTTACAATGCTTCATTCAACTTCATTACCTAATCTTTCCTTAAGGTGTTCACTGTCCTTTCCAGAATAGCATTAATCTATTGGTTGCTACCTTCAACTTGTCCAAAAGTTTGTAGATTATAAGGTGTTGCAACTCAATGAGTGATGTTATACTTTTTCAACAAAGCTGCAAATACCTTATTGCAATAATGAGTTCCTCTTTCACTAATGATTGCTCTCGGAGTGCCAAATCGAGAGAAAATCCTGTCTTTCAGAAATCTAAGCACAACACTAGTGTCATTAGTTCTAGTAGCCATTACCTCAATCCACTTAGACACATAATCAATAGCAAGCAAAATGTACATTTAGATGGTGGGAATGGGCCAATGAAATCAATGCCCCATATATCAAACAATTCAACCACAAGATTACCCATGACTGGCATCTCATCTCTTTTCCCAATGTTACCTGTTCTTTGGCACCTATCACACATTACATAAAAGGCATGAGCATCCTTGAAAATAGTTAGCTAGTAGAAATCAAACTAGAAAATTTTGAGAGCAGTCTTCTTCCCTCCAAAATGCCCTCCAATGTTGAATGTGTGACATTGTCTTAAAATGCTTTGCTATTCATCTTTAGGTATACAATGTCTAATAATCTGATTTGGACATAGTTTGAATAGAATTGGATCGCCCCAAAAGTAGTGTTTCACTATAGACAGCAATCTCCTCCTTTCCTGTGAATTCAATAGAAGATTAAAAAGTCCCTTAACCAAATAATTAACAATATCAACAAACCAAGATTCACTTCCCCTTATAGAAAATAGTTGCTCATTAGGAAAGATCAAATCGATGGGAATATTCTCTTTGTCTTTCTCTTGTTCAAAATTAGTACCTTCCACCAACCTGGAAAGATGATCAACTACAACATTTTCACTTCCTTTCTTGTTCTTGATTGTCAGATAAAATTCTTGCAATAATAAAATCCACCTGATCAACCTAGGCATGGCATCTTTCTTAGTCAGTAAAATTTCAACGCAGCATGGTCGGAATACACAGTTACCTTAGAACCAATCAAATAAGAGCAAAACTTTTCTAAAGCAAACATAATTGCAAGCAATTCTTTTTCAGTGGTAGAATAATTTAGTTGTGCTTCATTCAAAGTTTTGCTTGCGTAATGAATCACATGAGGCAATTTGTCTATTCTTTATACTAAAAATAGCACTAATAGTAAAATCCGATGCATCACACATAGCTCAAAAGGACGGGACCAATTAGGAACTACTAACATCGGAGCAAAAGTCAATTTTTCTTCCAAGGTATTGAATCAAAATAAAAAGTCACATGTTTGGCCAACAGGTTACAAAGTAGTCTAGAAATTATTGAAAAGTCCTTTATGAATCATCTATAAAAACTTGCATGACTAAGAAAACTTCTAACTCCCTTGACTGAAGTTGGGGGAGATAAATTGGCAATCAATTCAATTTTTGCCTTGTCCACTTCAATGCCTTTACTAGAAACAATGTGTCCTAACAAAATTCCCTAACTAAGAAGTGGCACTTCTCACAACTTAATGTCAAATTCATTTTAATATACCGTTTAAGCATCAATCTCAAGTTATCAAGGTAATTATGAAATGAATCACCAAAGACAGAAAAATCATCGATGAATACCTCAATAAAACTTTCAAGCATATCAAAAAAATGGACATCATACACTTTTGAAAAGTTGCAGTGACATTGCACAAATCAAAAGGCATCCTTCGATAATCAAAAGTTCCAAATGGGCAGGTGAAAGTAGTCTTTTCTTAATCTTCTGGAGCAATGGGAACTTGATTGTAACCTGGAAAACTATAGTAATCATGACTTGCTAATCTTTCAAGCATCTGATCAATGAAAGGGAGAGGAAAATGGTCGTTTATTGTGATAGCATTGAGCTTTCTATAGTCTATGCACATCGTCCACCCTGTAGTCATTCTTATTAGTACCAACTCATTATTATCATTTTTAACAACAAAAGACCAATTTCTTTGGTACTATATGAACTAGACTTACCCATTTGCTATCAGAGATTAGGTAAATAATACCTGAATCCAATAACTTGATAACTTTAGCTCCAACAACTTCTTGTATGTATGGGTTAAGTCTCTTTTGAGCCTCCCTAGAAGGCTTCCCATCATCTTCCAACAAGATCTTACACATACACATAATGGGGCTAATTCCTTTGATGTTTGTTAGTGTCAAACCAATACGACCCTTGTGCTCTCTCAAAAAATTCATCAACTTGCAATCTTCATGAACAGACAAGTCAGCAACAATTATAACAGGAAGAGTACCATTCTCACCAAGAAATACATACTTTAAGTTTGGTGGTAGTTGCTTCAATTCCAGTTGGGGTGGTGTGACAATTGATGGTTCTAATTTGGGGTCACATGCATTAACACTTCTTTGGAAACTTCCTGCTCTCTAACTTGTTCTATACTATCTAGCTCTTCTTTCAACTCTATTATTTTTTCATCTTCCTCCAAACCATTAGTAGTATGCACTAGCTCTAGCTGATCTTCTATTTCCTACTGCACAAATGTAGATAGTGCAAGTGAGTCTAAATCATCAATCCAAAAACAACCACTAGGATTTGCAAGAACTGAAGGTAATGTTAGAGAATTATAAACAATAAATTCCATAGTCTCATCTAAAACAGTCTTTTTCGACTTCCCATTCTGCACTTCAATGATCATTTTAGCTGTTACCATGAATGGGCATCCCAAAAGAATGGACACTTCTCTCTCTAGAGTCACTTGTATCTCCATATCAAAAGCAACAAAATCTACAAAAATAATCAATTTGTCAATCTACACTAGAATATCTTCTACAATGCCTCTAGGATATTTCACGGATCTATTTGTAAGTTGTAGAGACATTATAGTAGGTTTCAAATCTCTCAAACCAAGCTGTAAATAAACATCAGATTAATACTTGCTCCTAAATCAAATATAGCCTTTACCTTGCTTGTGCTTCTAACAGTGATAGTGATATTGAAACTACTTAGATTCTTTAATTTTAGAGGTAGATTAATCTGCATAACTACACTGGCTACCTTTGAAACAATGACTTTCTCATATGGCTCATACTTACGCTTCCTTGAGCTTAATTCCTTCAAAAACTTAGTGTAAGTAGGCATGTTTTTAATCATGTCAACCAAAGGTAAGTTAACATTAACTTTGGAAAGGATATCATAAATATCAAAAAAGGATTTATCTAACTTGCTCTGCATCAATCTTCTAGGAAACGGTACTAGGGGATCTTAAGGTGGTGGTGGTTTATAATTGACTGAAGGGTCAACTATTAAAAACACAACCTTCCTTGAATGTAATTTCTCCTCTACCTTCTTTTTTCCTTTGTTAGTTCCTACGGAAACATTTGATTCATTAGTTTCTTTACCAACTTTATTGATTACATTTCTACTTCTTAATGTTGTGATTTCTTTTGCTTGCTTCGATTGACTAGGCAACTTCTAAGGTATGTGACTTTGCACAACTTCTACAATCTAGCCCAATTGCATCTCCATCTCTTTATTGACACCTCCACATTCTAAAATCTTATTTCAGTTGCTTGGACAAAGGTTTGAACTATCTCTTCAAGAGTGAGTTTCTTAGGTTGAAATGATGTTCTTGCATGGTTCTGGCTATAATTATTATTCCATGAAAAGTTGGGATGATTTCTCCTATCAAGATTATAAGTGTTTGAATACGGGTCATTACGCGGTCGCTAATTATAGAAGTTCATTGCATTTTCTTACTCAAAAACACCTAGAAAATTCTCACTAGAGGGGTAAGCATTGTGTGAGTGACTAACAATACCATATATTGAATATACCTTAGTAGGAACAAATTATTTCAAATTCACCATCATAGAGCACATTGTCTTGATTTGCTTTGCAAAACTTGAAACCTACATAGAAAGTTTAGTGTTAGAATTTACTTTGTACAGTCCTCTAGACCTACCTCTTACACTCTTCTAGTGTGAGTTTGCTCCTAACATCTCATACAGATCATATGTCTCTTTAATTGTCTTTGCTCCCATGGCTCCTCCTGTAGCATTATCAACCATGGCTTGGCATGGTTGTGTTAGTCCATCATCAAAGAATTGATTAAGCAAATTCAAGAGGAAATCAATGGTGAGGGCATTGAATTAGTAATGCCTTAAATATCTCACAAGCCTCATGGAATGCTTCACCATCCATGTGAGAAAATTTAGCAATCTTACTTGTCAACTCTGCAATTTTAGCATGGGAATAAAATATACCAATGAACTTGTTATATACTACATCCCATATAGTCAATGATCTAGGAGCCAATGTCATGAACCAGGTTTTTTCTACATCCTTCGAGATATAAGGAAAATATATTATGCATAGCTGATCCTCAATTAGACCCTACAAAGGAAAAGTTTGAATAGTTGCATAGAAATTATGCATAAATGTTAAGGGATCCTTTACAATTACACATAAATAGAAGGAAGCATTTTAAAGTATATGTGCTTTATTTCCTAGTTCCTGGCATTTTCATTCTAAACAATGCATGAAGGTGAAATTCCAATTGTTATAACTTTTCCACATTTAGTCAATGCATTGTTATAACTTTTCCAGATTCAACACCTATCATGAGTTGTAGGAGCTTAAAGTGATGCCTTTCGTACATCCGAAGTTGATGTTTCAGAGATTCTAAAGAGAGTTAAACTATTTTGAATACAACTTCCTCATCCAAACTCAGAATCACATGATTCTTTCTTATGTTGATAGATAACTTCAAGCGATAAAACTTCTATGTTAAACACTTAAGCTGAATCATCTCCATCTATACTCAAAATAGCCTCTAAATGATGCCCAATTTCATCACATTAGATGCCACGACATTGAACTCTTTAACTGGCCAAGTATTGCGTTCCTCATTATGACACCATGACATCAGATTTGAATGTTAGGGTGCTCAACTCTCTATTGCCAAGCATGCAACATTATTTCAAATGCTGCAACATTAGATTTTGATGTCGCGGTGCTCAACTTCTTCAACTTGTGTTTTGCACTTTTCAGTCACTTGTTCATCGTCCAAACTCCACTATTTTGCTCCTTTCTCCACCTTGATGTTTTCCATGTTTTCATCATCTTTCTTGCATTTATGTGCCTACAAATAAATACAAACATAAATGTCATAACTTCACCGAAAACAATTCAAGAATAGACCAAAAGTTACTTAAAAAGTCATGATATAAGTGAATAAAATTCACTTATCAACCACCATATGGAGACAAAGGGCACTGTTGAATGATATCTGGAACCTCTTCTTCAAGGATACATCTTCTAAGAATTTAGTCTAGACATTTTGTGAAAATAAGTGGATCATCCCACAAGTAAGCATTCACATCATGTAGAAACTTTTTCTTTTACTGCCATGAAAGATCTGGAGGTAAAGTTCCACAAGCTATGTAATTGACAAGCATACCAGAGAAACTTCCCCTACAAAGAAAAGAGTCACTCATCTAGAATGCTTCTTGAATTGACTTCTCTTCTCCTTGTTGCTCCAATGAAGATAAGTGCTCAGGTACAACATTTTCACTTCTTGTTTTGTCTTAATTCTCCAAATCAAATTCTTGTAATAAAAAAATCACTGAATCAACTGAAGGTTGGGATATTTATTTGCAAAAAATAATGAATGATTGCATGATCAATCTAGATTATAACTTTTGACCTAATGATGTATGATCAAAACTTGTCTAAAGAGAACACCATTTCTAGCATCTCTTTCTCAGTTTTAGTGTAATTTTGTTGTGTATTATCCAATGTATGACTTGCATAGTAGATGGCTCAAAAGATCTTGTCATGTCTTTGCCCAAGAACTGCTACCAATGCAAAATTTCTAGCATCACACATTACTTCAAATGGCAATTCCAGTTTGGCATCATCAATATTAGTCTTGAAATCAGTTTCTTCTTTTAACTTGTTAGATGCCTACAAACAATTTTCATCAATGTTAAAAAGAGTATCTTGTTCAAGGAAATTTGTAACAACCCATGCACAGGGCCTATGCATTTGATACCATCATTTAACTTTCCCACTTTTAAAGGGGACATTCTGCCAAAAATCTAGCAAGGTCTCACCTGAATTATTTAGATCTACACCTATTCAATTATTAATCACATAAATCTTAAACTCTTAAACATTTATACATCAATGATACAAATGAGAAAACACCCACAACTGGCCCTATTCTTTGTCCTTTTTCTCCAATTTATGCCTTGTTTCTTCTCATATATTTTATTCCTCTTAATAAAAGACATAAACACCTAAAAATCGCACTAGATTAAAGAATCATGCCGTCAATTAACTAGAGACTATGCCATGTAATCACTTTACTCTTAAATATTCACATTCCATTGATGTCCATATGCGAATTCAATAAAATCTTCTCAATTGAATCATCATTATGATCAAATTTGAAAATTTTTCCTCATTTTCAACACCTTGGGTGTTACAAACTACTTTCCTTACAAAATGTTTTGTCCTCAAAACTTTGAGTCTCATTACATAAATAAGAATATTTCATTCACATTATTTCCTCAAGTTATCAAGTCTTCTTTTAAGCTTTATTAAATCTTCAGAAAATAATTCACTTTATTTCTTGCTGGTTTGCTTACTATTCATGACCTGAATCAATTTCCCAATATAATATTTGTTTGCTCACCTCTTTACTCAAATAACACATTTATGCAACCATTCCATTTCATAATCACATATAAATCCAAACTTCTTAGTTTCTCAAATAATTCCTTCTTTAGGGTTACCATGCATTTCGTATTATGTTTTGATTTATTCCTACTTATGACATCAGCTTTCCTTGGATGGTCATACATGCCTAGGCCATAGTTTTTGCAACAATTCTCACTATTGTCTTATATTCAATTCTTTTTGGGTAACAATATATTGCAATTTCTTACACCACATACTTTACCATATAAACACTACCTCCATAATGTCAAAACAATGACTACTGTTGTTAGTTTTAATTCCTAAATCAAATAGTTCTTTTCACATAACCTCAACATTACATTTCCATCTTACATTGACATACAACCAAGTACATTAAACCACAATCGTTTTCTATATGATTAATGCTACTAACACTAGCACTTTTACTAGACTAAGAAAGACTTTCTTCTATCAATTAAGTTAATCAAACTTACTTCTCTTGTGTGAGTTTAACAAGTCAGAAACATAATAACTATGGAATTTCCTTCCATAGGGTTGCAATACTAGTCTGCCAATCTCAAGAGACCCTTGACCACTCATTTTCATTTCTCAATTCCTTCTAGGCCAATTACTACCTCTAGCTTATAAAAGTTATGTCATTCATCTAGAGATTACACTTTTGAAGCTCAATATACAATTTCTTGTTTCTAATTTTTCATAATGTCATTACTAAAATATAACAATGTCCTATTATCTATAAACACAATAGTCTTCTACCCATCATATACAAAAATTAATTTGGGTATTATCTCAACATATTGGTATCACTAAAATCTGAAATGCCCATTTCTACAAACTCTCCTTAGTGTGCATTCATAGGCAATTAAATTTAGAACCTTACTCCAATTAAATTACCTATACTAGCGTGAGTAAGGGTCTATCCCATGAGGAGTGTCTAGCTTAGTTTTGTGCAATGTGAATAAGAAAATGAGGGTTTTGAATGTAATGAAGAAAGTGTTATAAAAGAAATCTATCAAAGAAGAAAATATTGGTTCAAGTCAATATCCATCATCAGAATCTCATAACTGATCATTGATGCAAATATAAATCAAATCATACTTTGAATATTTATCATTGGAATCATTTTTCCTATCTCTCCTTCAACATAGTTAATTAGAAACCAACGTTCTAACAAACCCTAACTACTAAATAACCTAAGATCAGCACTAAAGCTTTAATCTGATAGCGGTCTTAAGATTTGTAGAGATTGATGAAGCAAAATAACACAAGCACCAGCAGTTGTATTTAATTTAGTCAAATATTCTTCCTAAGATTTTATAACTATAACAAGAACAAATTATTAAACCCTAGTTGCTTCACAAATTAGAGGGATCAAACAATTACAGATTTGATATCTAATCTAACAATAGATTGCAATGAATAGTAAACTAGTAGGTCTCCTAGCAATTAAGCATGACAATCATAATCATGAACAAAAAACAACATTCAATACTTAAAGTATAAATTGAACAATTAAATCAAATTAGATCTCATGTTATATTGATTCTGAGGCTTTTGTCTCCTTAAACCTTTAGACATGTAGGGCCATGAAATCACAAAAAAAATAAAATAGAAAAGATAGAAGAGAGAAGATTCTCTGTCGAAAGCCACTAAGAAGTCCTCTCCAAACCTTAGCAAAAGAGCCCCTTAAAACCCTAAGAAACTGTTATTTATATAGAGTCAGAATACGCAAAATATGCAATTTTTTCAAGTTTCAAAAAGTGGGAATGGATTTGGGCACCATCGGTGCCACCTTAC
Organism: Pouteria campechiana; assembly: GCA_036873735.1. NCBI lineage: Eukaryota > Viridiplantae > Streptophyta > Magnoliopsida > Ericales > Sapotaceae > Pouteria > Pouteria campechiana. The sequence continues at coordinate 46,530 of JAYJMB010063261.1, forward strand.
TATCTGGTGGTTGGGTGGTTGCATTGGTATGGGCACCGATGACACCGATTTGTGGCCTCTGATTGCTTTGCTCCGTGTTGTTTCTCCTCTATACTACATCCTGACTTTGGCATTCTTCCTGTATTTTCCTTTGATATAGTCCTTATCTCTCAAAACTCCCAACATGAAAGTTGTAGAAATTTTCCTTGTGTTTCTAGAACATCTTTAATCATCTCAATCAGAGGTTGAGAGAGTTATGAACAAAATATAGAGTGATGTTGAAATTGTTCAAAATCCTTCAATTGACTTCATTTTGCACTTAACCACTCCAATTGTCTCCTAAATCAAAATATAAGAATAATGAGTGCATATAGGAATCAAATAGGTGTAAAAGATTAAATATTAAGGGAATAAATATAACATTTTATATTTTCATCAAATTCCCCAACACTTAACTCTTACTTGTCCTTAGGCAAAACTCAAATTCACTCTCCCCTAAAAGATTATCAAGGTTGCAATTATTATAAACAAAGAATAATCAAAACTCTTCAAAACTCATAATATATCATGAAAAAATCATTCTCACACAACCTAAAATTATTTAGTAAGCATTCTCTCTTGAAGATTATTAAACTAAATAAGTAAAACCCTCATGAAAATAAATACTCTACTCTCATGTGTTTGAAGGGTATATATTCTGCTCAAATTCATTCCAATGAAAATGATCTATGATAAGCTTGCACATCTTCTCATTCTCCATCACTGGGATAACATGCATATCATGAATCATAAGGACTTTTCATGGGTTTTAATGGGGTTTAGGGTAAAGGTGAGAAATATTTGGAGATGTAGCTCAAAAGCCATTGAAACTAGTGAAGCATAAATAAATCAACTCATGCTTAAATATGTAAAACATGTACAATCACTTGTTTTCTTCAGCATCTTTGACCTTTGAATACATGATGTATAAATAGACCCCTTCCCTTGGAAATTTGATATTTTCTTTTTCTTTTTCTCTTTTTCTTTCATTTTGACACACTTCTTTTTCAATTTTAAGAACAACAATCTATTCCATTTCACTAATCATAGCCATTCCATAAATTTTGACACTCTCACACTTTATTTCTTGTACACCCATACATAGCATAATGATAACCCATGCTCTACTAGATTTATGGCTTGGGTAAAGATAATATATTTTTGGACTTCAAGCTTGTAACATAGGTTCACAATAAAAATCTATAGAGTCAAAGGGGCTCAACAAGAGAAAAAATTAATTACAAGGTAGGCTATTTGACTCATGTAGTTCATAAGAAAGCAGGGCCTTAATCATGTTCATGCATTCATGTATCAAAGTGATCTCAAAGAGAATCAAGGCAAGTTATAGAGAAACAAATCCATGAAAGAATATCTCTCATGAAGAAAAAGAATGAGACTGATGTGAATATGTCAGTTTAAAGGCTCAAAATCTCACTAGCTTTTATCTACAAAATTTAGTCATCTCCATTCTCAAGGAAAGTAACTAAATTGAGAAATTGCAAATTGGAAGATTACTTAATCAATCATGTTATGAATTTTTCAAGCTTAATTAAATCTTGCTCATGACATCATCAACCTCAAATCATTAGAAACCACCAAAATAAAGGGTAAAACTGAATCTCTCTCAAAAAAATTTATTTTTAATTAATTAATTATTTTTTTCAAAAATAAAAGCAAATACAAAAACACAACCTAAACCTAAATTCCCTCTCCCACACTTAAAACTTATATTGTCCCCAATGTAAGGACAAATGCAAAGAAGATATAAAAATAACCATAATATAATTGCAGAAATAAGTAGGAAATAAGAAAAAGAAACACAAACTCCCCTTGAGTTGCCTCTCAAATAGCACTTTTGTTGATAGTAGTTGGCTCGACTCAATGCTTCCTTCTTCAATCAATGTTAACTAGTTATTTTAGATCCAATTCTATAGTATTCTCAACTTGTAATCCTTCATAAAAAGGCTTAAGTCTATGACCATTAACTATGAAAACTTTTGGAAGTCGCCAAACTCAGAATTTCAACTACACCATGATGAAAAACATTAGAAACAATAAAAGGTCCATCTCAATCAGAACATAACTTACTTGGAAACAGACGAAGTCTTGAACAGTATAGAAGAACTTTCTGACCAACTTTAAACCAACTTTAAACTCCTTCCTAGAGATCATCTTGTCATGAAAAGCCTTCATCTTTTCCTTGTAAATCCTTGCATTCTCATAAGCATCATTGCAAATCTCCTCTAACTCTTGTAATTGCAAATTCCGTGCTCTCCACTTTCATCCATATTCATGTTGAAACTCTTGATAGCCCAATAAGCCTTGTGTTCTAACTCAATAGAAAGGTGACATGATTTCCAAAACACTAACCTATAAGGTGACATACCAATGGGTGTCTTGTATGCAGTCCTATATGCCCACAAAGCATCATCCAGGTGCAAGCTCCAATCTTTTCTATTGGGATTAACTGTCTTTTTAAGAATGGACTTGATCTCTTAATTTGATACTTCAGCTTGTCCACTAGTTTACGGATGATCGGTGGTTGACACCTTATGGATCACATGATATTTTCTCAATAAAGCTTCAACTGTTAAAATGCAGAAGTAAGTGCCTCGATCATTTATCAAAGCTCTTGGAATTCCAAACATGGAGAATATGTTAACCCTGATAAAATTCACAATAGCCTTAAAGTCATTTGTTTTGGTGGCTTTAGCTTCCACTCATTTAAAAACATAGTCAACAACAAGAAATATATAAACAAAACCAGAAGAAATAGGGAACGGTCCCATGAAATCAATGCCCCAAATGTAAAAAATTTCACAAACTAGTATGGGGGTTTGTGGCATCTCATTCCTTTGGAAAATATTACATGTCCTTTGACAATGATCACACAACTTGTAGAAAGATATGAATCTTGAAACAAAGATGGCCAATAAAAACCACACTCTAATACTTTTCTTGTTGTTTTCTTTGCTCCAAAGTGACCTCCACAAGCATAAGAATGATAAAAGGTAAGTATAGATAGAAACTCACTCTTAGGGATGCGCCTTCTTATTACCTGGTCTACACAATGCTTCCACAAGTATGGGTCATCCCCACACATAATATTTTGCATCACTCTTGAACTTGTTTCTTTGAGCTTTAGACAAACAAGGAGGTAATATATTAGTGAGCACATAGTTTACCATATTTGCATACCAAGGCAATTTCTCACTCATAAAGAATAATTGCTCATCAAGAAACATTTCCTCTATATGAAGTTCATCCTCCACATGGACTAATTGACTCAAATGATTTGCAACTTGATTTTTTGTCCTCTTTTATCCTTGATCTCCAAGTTAAATTCGCTCAAGAGAAGTATCCATCTTATCAATCTTGGCTTTGCTTCCTTCTTCATCATCAAATAATAAAGAGCTGCATGATCGAAATAAACAATGACTTTAGTACTAAGCAGATAAGATCTAAATTTTTCTAAAGCAAAGACAACAACTAAAAGTTCTTTCTCAGTGGTGGAGTAATTTCTCTGAGCATCATTCAATGCCCTTGAAGCATAATAGATGGCATGAGAACCTTTCCCAATTCTCTATTCCAAAATAGCACCCACTACATAATCACTTGCATCACACATTATCTCAAAAGGAACATTCGAATCAGGAGGTTGGATAACTGGGGTTGAAGTCAATAGTTCTTTTAGCTTGTCAAATGCCTTTTTACACCCTTCATCAAATTCAAAAGCCACATCCTTTTGTAGTAACTTGCATAAACGTAATGCTATTTTTGAGAAGTCCTTGATGAATCTTTAGTAGAAACCTGCAAGTCCAAGAAAAGAATAAACTTCCTGCACACTAGTGGGATAAGGTAAAGATTGAATGATATCAACTTTAGCTTTATCTACCTCAATTCCACCAGATGAAATAACATGACCCAAAATAATACCGTGTTCAACTATGAAGTGACATTTTTTAGAATTTATCACAAGGTTAGTTTCTATGCATCTTTCAAGAACAAGTGTAAGATTATGCAAGCAATTATCAAAGGAGTCTCCATGAACTGTGAAATCATCCATTAAGAATTCTATAGTTTGCTCAATGTAATCTGAAAATATGCTAACCATGCACCTTTAGAAAGTGGCTAGGGTGTTGTAATGGCCAAAGGGCATACGACGATATGCAAAAGTTTCAAATGGGCATGTGAAAGTTGTCTTCTCTTGATCTTCAAGGGCAATCGCAATTTAAAAATAACCTAAATAGCCATCAAGGAAACAATAGTAAGAATGACTAACTAATCTCTTAAGAATTTGATTAATAAAAGGTAAAGGAAAGTGGTCCTTGTGAGTTACAACATTAAATTTTCTATAATTTGTACAAACTCACCACCCATTCTAAACACGAGTAGGAACTAACTCATCATTCTAATTTTTCACCATAGTTATTTCAGTCTTTTTAGAAATCACTTGAATTGGTTGAACCCAAATGCTATCCTAAATAGGGTAAATCACTCCAACTTCAAGAAGTTTGAAGATTTCCTTTTTCACTACATCCATCATGGGTGGGTTCAATCTCCTTTGTGGCTAATGAGAAGGTTTTGCTCCCTCTTCAAATAGAATATGATGCATGCATGTAGATGGCTTGATTCCTTTAATATTTGCAATTGTCCAACCAATAGCCATTCTATGCTCCTTAAGGACTTGCACAAGCTTCTCTTCTTGTGATGTATTGAGTTTACTTGAGATGATCACTGATAATGTCTCTCCCTTTCTAAGGAACATATACTTAAGATGACCAGGTAGAGGCTAAAAATCTAGAACAGGAGCCTGCAAAACTGAGAGTAAATTTCTCTTGTTAGAAATTGGCAATTCAACATGATGAACATTACCTGATATTGTTGACTTTGGAAATTCATCCAATGCTGCAACAATTTTTTGCAATTCATCAGTCCATGGTAAAACTTCATTCTCCTTCTCAAGATTCTCATTAATGGCAACTTCCAATTCACCTGCAAGAACATGAAAAGTGGGCAAGAGATGAATTAGTCCAGATTTTAATTCAAAATTAACAGTAGCATCTAAAGTAGGAAAAGTTATGCATAAGGGTTGTTGATCCAAATTAGGTGTGGAAAGCTCCTTCAAAGTTTGAGTTATAGCCATGATTTCCTCCTTTTCTAAGTCAAAAATTCTCTAAGTTTCTCTCCTTAACTTGCACAAAGTTCTCTCTATTTTTGGCTCATGCTATAGATCACCTTGATTGGAAGATCAAGTAATAGTCATAAATGATAAAAGAAAGTCTAATAAACCCTAAAAAATAAATAAGGAAAAATCTTTTTTTATAAGAAAGATTCAAGAACAAAATAAAAATCACTAAAGCACAAAAATTAACTATAATGACTCCCTGACAACAACGCCAAAAATTTGGTGTGCTGTCGTAGGCAACCAAATTTAGAACCTTACTCCAATTAAATTACCTATAGGAGTGTGAATAAGGGTCGATCCCACGAGGAGTTTCTAGCTTAGTTTTATGCAATGTGAACAAGAAAAGGGGGGTTTTGAATGTCATGAAGAAAGTGTTATAAAAGAAATCTATCAGAGAAAAAAACCTTGGTTCAAGTCAATATCCGCCATCAGAATCTCATAATTGATCATTGATGCAATTACAAATCAAATCATATTTTCAATATTCACCATTGGAATTATTTTTCCTATCTCTCCTTCAACATAGTTAATTAGAAACCAACGTTCTAATAAACCCTAACTACTAAACGAAACCAGCGTTCTAATAAACCCTAACTACTAAACAACCCAAGACCAGCACTAAAGGTTTTTAATCTAATAGTAGCCTTAAGATTTGTAGAGATTGGTGAGGCTAAACAACACAAGCACTAGTAGTTGTATTTAATTAAGTCAAATATTCTTCCTAAGATTTAATAACTACAATAGCAAATTATTAAACCCTAGTTGCTTTGCAAATTAGAGGAATCAAATGATTATGGATTTGATGTCTAATCTAGCAAAAGATTATAATGAATAATAAACTAGTAGGCCTTCTAGCAATTAAGTATAATAATCATAATCATGAATAAAAAAGAACATTCAATAATCAAAGTATAAATTCAACAATTAAATCAAATTAGATCTCACAATATATTAATTTTGAGTCTTCTATCTCTTTAAACCAAGAATAAAAGTTTAGCCATGCAAGGCCATGAAATCACAAAGAAAATAAAATAGAAAAGAATGAAGAGAGAAGATTCTCTATCAAAAGCTGCCAAGAAGTCCTCTCCAAACCCTACCAAAAGATCCACCAAAAACCCTAAGAAATTGCTATTTATACAGAGTCAAAATATGGAATTTCCACAAGTTTTGAAAAGTTGGAACAAAATTGGAAACCGTCGATGCCAGATGGGCATTGCTGGCTCCACCTTGCGGTCTAGTGGTTGGGTGGTTGCAACGATATGGGCTGGCGGCACCAGATGGGTGCCAACGGTGCTGGTCTACTGCTTTTAACTGCTTTGCTCGTTGTTGCTTCTCCTCGGCACTATATCCTAACTTTGGCATTCTTCCTATATTTTCCTTTGATATAGTCCTTATCTCTCAAAACTCCCAACATGAAAGTCATACAAATTTTTCTTGTGTTTCTAGAACATCTTTAATCATCTCAATTGGAGGTTGAGAGAGTTATGACCAAAATACAGAGTAATGCTGAAATTGTTCAAAATCCTTCAATTGACTTTATTTTGCACTTAACCACTCCAATTGTCTCCTAAATCAAAATATAAGAATAATGAGTGCATATAGGAATCAAATAGGTATAAAAGATTAAGTATTAAGGGAATAAAATATGACATTTTGTATTCTCATCACTCACCTAGTTTATTCATCTTTCCATTATTGTCCTCCATCATAAGGGCCTTCCCTCTATCCATTTCCATCCTTGGTGTAGTAATAATACTCAATCATTTGATACTTCACATATTAACAAGATATTCACTTTCTCAACCTGGGGGCTCTAATTTCATTCCCTAGGCTAACATTCCCTCATACTTCGATGGGTTCACAAAATTGTATTAGGCATGCCATTTCTCGACTCCTTCAGGTAGTCACTTCCATCGTGATTCTGGGACTCATCACATACCCTACCACCCTGGTATTAGAGAAACATAGCTTTGATACCATCTATAACACCTCATGCCCAGGGCCTATGCATTTGATACCATCATTTAACTTTCCCACTTTCAAAGGGGACATTCTGCAAAAAATCTATCAAGGTCTCACCTGAATTATTTAGATCTACACATGTTCAATTATTAATCACATAAATCTTACACTTTTAAACATTTATACATCAATGATACAAATGACAAAACACCCACAACTACTCCTATTATTTGTTCTTTTTCTCCAATTTATGACTTTTTTCTTCTCATATATTTTATTCCTCTTAATTAAAGACATATTAACACATAAAATTACACTATATTAAAGAATCATGCCCTCAATAAACTAGATACTATGTCATATAATCACTTTACTCCCACATATTCACATGCCATTGATGTCCATATGCAACTTCAATAAAATTTTCTCAATTTAATCATCATTATGATCAAATAAGAAAAAAATTTCCTCATTTTCAACACCTGGGGTGTTAAAAGATTACATAATGGTTAGCAACTTTAGAGAAATCCTTAAATAAATCTCCTATAAAATCCTGCATGGCTTTTATGTTGGTTAGAGGTGGAAGTTGTTCAATGGCTACAATCTTTGCTCCAATCCACTAGATGACACTCTATGTCCATTGAACAATCTTTGCTCCAACCCACTAGATGACACTCTATGTCCTAGGACAATGCCTTCACTAACCATAAAATGACACTCTTCCCAGTTAAGAACATGGTTAGTGTCTTGGTATCTATGCAAAACATGAGAAAGGTTATGCAAACATTGATCAAAAGTAGAACCAAAGACTAAAAAGTTATCCATAAACACTTCCATTATGCTTTCCACAATGTCACAAAAAATTACAATCATACAACATTGTAAAGTAGCAAGACATTAGAAAATCCAAAAGACATTTTCCTATATGCAAAGGTACCATAAGGACACGCAAAAATGATTTTTCTCTTAGTCTTCTAGGGAAGTTGTTATTTGATTGTAACCTGAATAACCATCAAGAAAGAAACAATAATCATAACCTACCAAATGGTCCACCATCTGATCAATGAATCACAATGGAAAATTCTAACACCCTAGGGTGTTGAAGTAAGGAAACATTTTTGTAAAATATTTATCTTGGGGGATATAATGTGAAGGAACAAATGTCTGATATGATTCAATTGTAATCATTTTATATAGAAATTTCATGTGCATTAAGTGAAATGGTGTTAAGAAGTTAACATACATGTGCAAGCATGAATAAGGGGAGAATTATGTGTTTGATGCATCATTAATGTATGATGAAATGCCCTCATAAGAGAGCTTACATAAATTGAATTTTTTGCACATGTTAAATGTGCAGCATTCAAGTATTGATTGGAAGCAAATAATGGAATAGAAGGATTTTGAAGTGGGTCATTACTAAGGTAAGTAGGCATTTACTTTCTTTTTTTGAATGTATTGCTAGATGGGGATAGTGAATTTCTCATGCTTTGCATACAGGCATGTATGAATTGATGGGGATATTGGATATCCCATGAATCTTTGTTATGATATATATATATATATATATGTGTGTGTGTGTGTGTGTGATCTATGGATTATTGGGAATTGCTTATGTCCCATAATCATTCTTGTAATTTCATATGTGTGACTGTGTAAAATGTTGTGGACAATGTACATTCCATGATCTTGTTTCTATTACATGCAAATGGAAGAATGGGGATAAGAAATATTCCAGGATTCTTCTTTCTATTGTAAATGTGTGGATGGGTAGATGGATGGGGAGAATGAAGATCCCAAGAGTTGCATAGGATGTTGTTTATTATGTTATGTGAATAGGTGTATTAATGGAATGGAAAGCACTCCATAATGGTATATATGGGTATGGTAACTGAAGTTCTGTTCATATAATATTTGCATGGATATGTTTTATGCTTGCATGGCATAGTTATGATATGTTATGTTTAATTAGCATAGTTATAATATATTTTATGCCAGTATGACATAATTATGACATGCTGTCCTGAATGTCATAATTATGATGTACCCAGAGTGACCTAGACTTGATATGATGTGTCTGGATGAAAGAATCATTATATGTTGTGGCCTCATTATGATTTTATATGCCTGAATGGCATAAAGCATTATATTGGAATAATGAGAGTTTGGGCCTCATGGTATGATTGCATTTTCATGTTTGTATTCATGGTTTAGTTTGAAATATGCTAATTGTTTGATTGATTATTGTTCTCTATTCAACCTACTTACTAAGTTTGCCCAAACTCACATCTTTATTTTACCTGGCAGGTCAGGGAATGGAGCCCAATTGTTGGTTGGGACTTGTGAGCAAGACTTGAAGATGCCCTTCTTATAGTTTGATGAATTGGAATTGAAATTCCATCATTTATTTGTATAATTGTATTTAAAAAATTTTAAGTGATGTATAATGAGGCTTATTAGCATGGCATGATGATATTGAGAATGGATCTTTATTATTCCAGTTATATCTATTGCCATCATGATGCAACTATGGTTCTTAACAGTTGTGGGTGTGTATTTTATGATTTATGTCATTATTTTATCGATATTGAGATTACATTTTCATATGATAAATTATTGCATAGGTATAAATCGTTATATTTTAGGGTAGACTTTGTCAGATTTTGGTAGAATATTTCCTTAAAGAAATGGAAGAATTATAGGGAAAGGTTAAAATGCATATAGGCCTCTAAGCGGGGTGTCTCAGAATGGTTTTAGAGCCTATGGTTATCTGATACCAAGAGTGATAAGTCCCAAAATTATGATAGTAATGGCCACAGAAAGGAGATAGGAAATGACATGCTTAATACAAGTCTAGAAACCCATGGGAACATGGGAGAACATGAGCTTAAGGGTTTTAAAAGACTAATGTAAGGGAATTTTTTTGCCACATTTTGAAGGCTTGAGGAGCAAAAAGGAGGGCATATAAATGGTAATTATGAATTGCTAAGATAATGCATTGTTGATACTAACCTGAAATGAATTTGATAATGTTATGATAGCGTAAATATAATTCAATAAACATTACATCGATGGCATATGCTTGCTATGACCAAGGTGGTGTATATGAGCACCATATTTGAATATTATTTTTCAGTGTATTTGAAATTGAAATAAGGAAACTGTGAAGTTGCATGAATAGGTGTTGGAAACTGAATTCAGTTCTATTTGTTTGATTGGTTTGTGAAAGAATCATTGGTAGGCCAATATAGTTGTGTGAACCCTTGTGGGTTATTTGATCAATTGATTTGATTGTATATGGTATTTTGTGGCATAATTTCCAAATGTTTATCTGGGTAAATGGCCCCACCATATGTGTTTTGCTGGATATAATGAAGAGGTGAATGAATTCTATAATGAATTGTATGCCATGAACTCCGTTTGCTATTTGATGGATTCTATGGATGTGATTGACTTTCTGAATGATGGCATGCCCATATATCATTGAAAATCTAATGGTATTCCATTTATTTATGCATTGCTTGTATAAGAAGATGAATTATATTAGACTTGGTTGAATATGCATTCCATGATAGTTTATCATGAGGCAAGATAGTAGAACAAGTATCCCATAATTTGCGTAGGAGAACTGTGATTAGATGAATTGTTGTGCATACCATGATTGGGAATGATGAAATGGTATTTTTATATATATTGATTGACATTGGATTCTATTGTGGCTTAATTTGGTTGCTATGACTATTGAATGTGATTGATGGAATTTTGTATACATGGGATATGTATTTATGTGTGAGTGAATTGATGTGATATAATATATATGTTGCCTAGGGAATGTAGTGATGGGAGGCCTAGTAGGGTGATGTGTTGGTGCTATGGAGTGTCGTGAAGCGTGACATTGATAATGTATGGATGAAGGATGAATAAGGTATAGTAGGGCGAAGGCATATGTAACGCCCAAAGCGTTAAAATGTGGAAAGTGTGGTGAATTTTTTTAAAATTTTTTAATATAAAAAATAAAATAAAATAATTATTAAATTATATGAAATATTGATGTTGACATTTGGATCATGATGAGGACAACCCAGGTATATTAATAGATCTAAATAAAGGAAAGATTGAGAAAAACCCAAAATTTTATAAGTGTATTTTAAGAAAATGTTGAATTAGGAAAATGGATCATTTGGGTCTAATTTTTTAACATATATAATGGATGAATTAGAACAAGTATTCATCATAAAAGTTTTAGATCTTGAAATTATCTTCTTAAAGAATTAAGAATCACATTATTTGGATACAAAATAAAAAAGTTATGGTTAATACCTTAGAACTACTCCAGATGCTAAAAAATCTTAAGAATAACATGATGGGCCACTTTAATTAAATTTTTTGACATATTTGTGAGATTATTTGGAAAATTATGTCAACATGAAAGTTTTTGCCCTTACCAAGTCCTTAAAAATCATGTTATTTGGATATCATATGAAAAAGATATACTGAAATTATTGAGGTTGTGTCTAATGGATAATTAAGGATGGGATTAAAGTGTATAAATTTGAATTTTGTGTATCAATTATGTAAAGAAAATTTCAACAATTAAATGTAAGACTGATTGAGATAAATATATTTTTATAATGTGAAATTTGTAAATGATTTATTGATTTTTATGTGATATTGAGGTTTAATTATTAAGTGGAGTGAGTAATGGCCCATAAATTGATTAAGGCATGATAATCATGATTAAATGATATTATTTCTATTTATTTGAGGAAATTAATTAAGTATTTTAATGTCTATATAGTGGGGGAGTTGATAGAATTAAATTTCCTAATTAATGTGGTTAATTATATTAATTAGGTGTATATGTGCATGGTGCACCGTTAGAGCACTGAAAGTAAGAGTACATTAAGTGCTCCTTCATCCTTCTCCCATGCCCCCATTCACGGCCCAAATAAGAGAGGAACGAATCCACCCTTGCTAGCCTTCCAACACTCTCAATTTTCCATTGTTTCCAACGTCAAAACTTGTTGGAAATTTTGCCAAAACAAGAGGAAACCCATCCATGTGTTGTTTGCATCTTGGGACGTAGTTGGAGAAGAAAGAGGCTGCTATAAACATGGGTTTGCTATTGATTGGAGTGGAAAATGGAGGAGAAAGCTTATTTCCGCATGTCCATTTCATATTTTAACACATGCTAGGGTTTATGGGCACATATTGCTGTCCATGAAAGTGGACAGTGATGTGTTAGGCGTGATGGATGGTTGGGGCATGATTTGGGGCTGTGTTAGTGTAGAGGACGTTAATTTCTATGTATTTAATAAATTATTGATGATTATACTATGTTAATCATGTTATGAATTAGCTAAGTGTCGTTGAAATTTCAATTTCAAATCATGCCCATAAGCTGTTTGTTAAAATGCTTAAGAGAGGGACTGTTTATCGTGAATCTGGGTTATACAATCTGTTTAGATGTGAAATTATTGTTAATTGATGATTTATTGGTGATGAAATGATATAATTTATACTAAAAATTAGCTAAATGTTGCTAAAATTTTGTTACTAAATCATGCCTATAAGTTATTTGATAAAATGCCTAAGTGAAGAGCTGTTTAGGTGGCATTGATGAAGGGGTTCTTCTTTTGATGCTTAATATATTTATTAAAGATGGAAACAACTCAAATGGTGTTTGAAGATGATTAAATAACTTAAGTAAAGTGTTTTAAGTGAAAAGATACTAAAATAGTGTTTTGAATAAGAATCCTTAAGACTGAGCCATATGGAGTTCCCACTTGAAATGAGTGATAATTCTCAATTAAAATAAGTGTTGGAGACATAAATTGAATAATGAGATTATTGGGTAAATTCACCTAGTTGATGAGATTAAGTTGGAATCCTTATTTGGATGTTTGTAATTTCAATTGTGTTATATATATGTATGTAGGATCCATTGGACAATTGCTTGAGAGCCAAATGGTTGAATTAAAGGTTGAGTTGAGGAGTTATGGAATCATTCTCCACTAAGGTAAGTAGGCTCCCTCCTTTGTTTGTGTTTGAATGTATGGTTTGATGGGATCATGAATATCCCAAACCTCCGGGCATCGCATTTCATGGATCTTTAGATTTTAATATGAATGCATGAATTTTTGGGATAGCGAATATCTCTTGAGCTTTCATTAACTAACATGCATTTTTGTTTAATTCTATGTTGGTGTGAAGTGATGGGGATCAAGGACCTCCCCTATTATCATATGATTTAACATTTTTATATTTTATGACTATGTGAATTGGTAGGGATCGAAAGTATCCCATGCTTTTAAATGGGCTGGTGTTTAGGTTTATATAATTTTGTATAGTAATGGGGATAGTGAATACCCCAGAGATTTAATGTTGATTTCATTATGAGTTAATGTGATTGTGCATGTTATGCTATGGTTGTGACTGTGATAGTCAATTTATGAATTTAATTTTCAAATTATTGGATTACCAACTTGCCTACTTATTAAGTTCACCCAGAACTCATGCCTTCTTATTATATTTTTTAGTTGACAGGACAGGTAAAGAATCCCAACTGTGGATTGGGACTGGTGATCCAAACTTGAAGACATTTTTATTATGATATGGTAAATTGGGATTGGAATCCCTTCATGATATGTCATTGTATATAAGTGTATTTCATTCCAAATGTTTTAAATAAAATATAATGGTAGGTCATAGTGAATTAAAGGTATTACTGTGAGCAGATCTTTGTGATTGCCATCGTGATCAGTTCTGGACTTGGGATAGAGATGAGAGTGTGGGTGTGAGTTATTGTTAATCTTAATTATCCTATGATTTTCATATTTACCATTTTTATATCTTAAATGTCTATATTCTAGGTGTAGACCCTGATAATTCAGGGTAGACTTTGCTGGATTTTTGGCAAAAATTGCATAGAAATAGAGAGTTGTTAGGAAAATATTAACATCCTGCATCGGCCTCAGTAGTGCGTGATGAAAATGCATAAGGTGGGGGTGTAAGGCGTTAGAGTATATGGCCGAGTTCTAGGGGCAAAGGCACATAGTCGAGTCCTAGGGGTGGAGGCGTATGGCCTAGTCCAGTGGGGCAAAGGCATATGGCCAAGTCCCAAGGGCGGAGGCGTATGGTCAAGTCAAATGGGGTGAACAACACATAGATATCCAATAGACATCCTTGGGGTGTCACTATGCCTTGATGGTAGCATAGTTATATTTGGTATTAATGCGCCTTGCCAGTGCATAGGCCTAAGTATTTACGCACCTTGACAACACATAGGCCTGAGCATTGATGTGCCTTGACAGCATAGGGGCTTGAATGGTCTAGGGCTTGGCTATGATGCCAGAATGGCTTGGTTTGACCTAACAAACCACGTAGGGTGGGGTCCTACATGGTCTAGTATTGAGAAACCTGGTTGGCATGGTGGCCTAAAAGGCACAGATTGGAAATAATCGGTATGTGGTTTTTGTGACTTGAATTACGATTTAATTAGTAAGGCCGGATAGCTTGGATTGTGAGACAATATGTATTATGAGCATTATACTGATGTTGCATTATCATTATCATACACTGTTATGTAGTATGTTAGAGAATTGTTATGTGACACTTATGGGGGTGTGGAGGCCTAGATGGTCAGGATATGTTATCACACTATGGGCTGTGGATGTGCCTTAGTAGCATGAATGTGTAATAGAATGGTCTTTGATTTGGTTAACCTATTAAGTCCTATGGAGCAATGAGGGCAGGGTGCCATAGATAATAGTGAGAGACTGTCATGGACTTAGCAGGCTTCATAATTGAGGAATAAAGAGAGACTAGGGCGCATCGTGGTTGGTTGCTCTGATGTATTGTGCATGTATTGAAGTAAAGGAATTAACTATATTGCTTGCATACTAGTTGTGTATAATAGTAATGTGGCTATTTGTATATGATTGTGTGTCATGAAATTGATGTATGATTCCCATGTTTGGGTGATTGTAAAGTCATGTATGTATATGATAATGTTGGCTTGCTTGTATCAATACTTTGAGCACCTTGATGAGAAATTGTGTGGGTTTGATTGTTAGTAAAAGTAAATATTATTTGAATGATTGGGATAGATGATCAAAAAGATAACTTGCGTAGTGTATTACAAGGTGTGAAATAGTCCAACTAAGTGAATTTGTAAACTTGAGGAAATGACTAGAACTAAAAGATACTAAAGTTTCGAGGATGAAACTTTTTGTAAGGAGGTGGTTTGTAACACCCCAGGGTGTTAAAGTAAGGAAACATTTTTTGTAAAATATTTATCTTGGGGGATATCATGTGAAGGAAGAATTGTTTGACATGAATCAAGTGGAATCATTTTATACAAAAATTTCATGTGCATTAAGTGAATAGTTTTAAGAAGTTAAGTACATTTGCAAGGATGAATAAGGGGATTGTTTTGTGTTTAATGTGTTATTAATGTATGATGAAATGCCCTTGTAAGACAAGCTTATGTAAATTGAATTTTTTGCACATGTTATATGTGTAGGGTCATTCAAGTATTGATTGGAAGCAAATCATGGAACTAAAGGATTTTGGAATGGGCCTTTACTTTGGTAAGTAATCATTTGCATTCTTTCTATGAATGTATTGTTGGATGATGATAGCGAATTTCCCATGCTTTGCATAAGGCATGTATGAATGGATGGAGATATTGGATATCCCATGAATCTTTGCTTTGATATATGTATGTGATCTATGGATTGTTGGGAATTGCTTATGTCCCATAAGCATTCTTGTAATTTTATATGTGTGACTGTATGAAATGTTGTGGATAATGTATATTCCATGATCTTGTTTCTATTACATGCAAATGGATGAATGGGGATAAGAAATATCCCAGGATTATTCTTTCTGTTGTAAATATGTGGATGTGTAGATGAATGGAGATAATGAAGATTCCAAGAGTTGCATAGGATGTGTTGATTATGTTATGTAAATAGGTGTAGTAATGGAATGTGAAGTATTCCATAATGATATATATGGGTATGGTAATTGAATTTCTTTTGATATAATATTTGCATGGATATGTTTTATACTTGTATGACATAGTTATGCTATGTTGTGCTTATTTGGCACAATTATAATATGTTTTATGCCTATGTGATGTAATTATGACATATCATGCTTGAATGGCACAATTATGATGTGCCCAGAGTGGCCTAGACTTGATATAATGTATCTGGATGGCACAATCATTATATGGTTTGGCCTTATTATGATTTTATACACCTGAATGGTGTAGAGCATTGTTTTGGAATAATGAGGACTTGGGCCTCATGATATGAATGCATTGTCATGTCTGTATTCATGGTTTGGTATGAAATATGCTAATTTTTAGATTGATTATTATTCTCTATTCAACCTACTTACTAAGTATGCCCAGATTCACGCCTTTATTTTAACTAGCAAGTCATGTAATGGAGCCCAATTGTGGGTTGGGACTTGTGAGCAAAACTTGAAGATGCCCTTCTTGTGGTCTAATGAATTGGAATTGAAATTTCATAGTGTCTTATATAATTGTATTTAAAAGATTTCAAATGATGTATAATGAGGTGTATTAGCATGTTATAGTGATATTGTGAATGGATTTGTATTATTCTAGTTATATCTATTACCATCATGATGGGACTATGGATCTGGGCAGCTGTGGGTGTGTGTTTTATGATTTATGTCATTATTTTATAGATATTGAGAATATAGTTTTATATGATAAATGATTGCACATGGATAGATCTTTATATTTCAAGAGACTTTGCTAGATTTTTAGTAGAATATTTTCTTAAAAAATGGGGGAATTGTAGGGAAAGGTGAAAACGCATAGGCGTTTATGATCCTTTCTAGTAGCTTTATTCAATTTTCTATAATTAATGCAAACTCACCACCGTATAATTATTCTAGTTGGGTGTTATTCATTATCATCATTCTTAATCACAGTCATCCCACCTATCTTTGGCATACATTAAACTGGACTTACCCATGCACTATAAGAAATAGCACAGATAATATCTACTTTGAGCAATTTTAAAACCTCAGCATGTACTATTTCCTTCATTGTCATGTTAAGCCTCCTTTGATTTTCAATTAAAGGTTCCTTCATTAGAATCTTGTGCATGCATATGGTTGGGCTTATTCCCTTTATATCCTTAATTGACCATGCAATGGCTAATTTGTGTTCCCTTAGCACCCAAAGTAGTTTTTCTTCATCCATACCTGTAAGAGAAGAAGAAATTATTATTGGAAAGGATGAATGAGTGCCTAAAAATGAATACCTAAGATGATCGGGCAATTTCTTTATTTCTAATACAGCCTTGACTTCCTTCACTAGTGACTCCTATTCAAGATTTTTATTCGTATCATTTGATTTCACTTGCGGTAATGCTTCCTAAGCCAGAAGATTCTCCATAACATCGCTAGTTCTTGTAGCATCCTGACTAATGGAATTTGCAATACAATATTCCAACAGATCTAAGATACTTTCATTAGTAAAAACATTAGCCACATGATCCCTCAAAACCTCAATTCTATTGCAAGTATTCTTCTCTACTAGAAAATCTAAAGCAAAGTAAATGTTAAACCTTATATCTTCTTCGTTTATCCTTAAGGTTAACTCACCACACTAAACATCAATTGAAGCTTGCCCAATAGCTAAGAATGGTCTTCCAAGGATCAATGGCACTTCATGATCCTCTTCCATGTCTAAGATAACAAAATTAGCTAAGAAAGATGAATTTGTCTACCTACACCAACACATTCTCTATAAGTCTATGAGTATAAGTCAAAGACCTATCAACCAATTATAATGTGATAATGGCTAGATTCACCTCTCCTGATCCAAGTTTCCTAAACATAGATAAAGACATTAAGTTAATGGATGCACTAAGATCACATAACACTTTACCAAAAGGGAATTACCAATAGAGCAAGGAATGGTAAAACTCCCTAGATCTTTCAATTTTTGAGGAAGCTTTCTTTGTAATATGGCACTACACTCTTCTATTAGTTTCACAGTCTCAAGTCTTCAAGCTTCCTTTTCTTAGACATGACTTCCTTCATTAACTTTTCATAATTGGACATCTACTCCAAAGCCTTTTTAAAAGAAATTTAATGTGAATTTTTTTAAAAAAATTCAAGAAACACACCAAATTGCTCATCAATTTTCTTCTTTTGAAAGCATTGAGGTAAAGGTAGTGCAGGTTTCAGAATTGGAGGGTTGTCTTGAAATAGAATAGCTCTCAGTCTGTGAACTTCCCTTTTAGTCTCTTCTTCCTTCTTCTCTTCCTCTTTTTCTTTTGCAGCCTCTTGATCAATGGATTGTTAGAATATTTGTGGCTCATCTTGCTTCTTTGAAGATTCCAATTCTTTACCATTCAATGCTACCGCATAGCATTACTCCCTCGGATTCTTCTCAATAATGCTAGGAAAAACACCCTTATTTAATTGTTGATAGCATTAGTAAGTTCACCAATTTGGATTTCCAAATAGGTGCCTTCTCATGCGTCTCAAAATGTTCAAGTCTTTCTTCATTTTTATTGATTCTTGCCCAAGTTTCTATGAAAAGAGTGCTCACAAGTTCTTCAAGTGAAGGCTTCTTTTCAGTTGGTTGGTTGAAAACCAGCAGGAGGGTTCATCATGTTCCTAGAATTTCCATAAGATAAATTCTCATGGTTTCTCAATCTTGGATGATAATGGGTTGGTAGGTTGTTTCCACAATAATTGTTATAATCACATACTAGACCTCTTCCTTACTCTCTTCTGTAGCCATGTATGATCCAGTGGTATTTGAAGAATAACCTCTAGTAATAGGAACTCCCTTTGATCCCGAATTGGCTATTGCTATCTTATGAGCTAGAGATGACATTTGTGTAGTGAGGGTTGCAATTGGATCAAGTTCTAAACAACTAGTAACCTTTCTTACCATGGAACATTTATTGGGCCATTGCCATATTTTCCAGCAAAGAGTAAGCATCTATAGAAGTTTTTCCCATCAATAATCCTTTGGTAGTAGAATCAACTATGGTCCTAGTCTGACCATTCAACCCATTGTAAAATAATTGAATTTGAAGCCAATTAAGAAAACCACGTTAAGGACATCTTCTAATCAAATCCTTAAATTTTTCCTAATATTCAAAAAGTGGCTCAAAATCCATTGGTTTAAATTGACCAATTTCATTTCTGAGTTTAGTAGTTTTTGCAAATGGAAAAAATTTAGCTAAGAACTTCTCAATCATATCATCCCAAGTGTTAATGCTCCCTGGTTGTAAACTCTACAAAACCTCTATGTTTGCCCCTCAAAGAAAATGGAAACAATTACAGTTTGATAGCATAATCAAAAACAACATTCATCTTTACTATGTCAATGATCTCTTTGAATTTGGCTAAGTGAATATTAAGATCTTCGCTTAGAGATTCCCCAAAGTAATTCTGCTCCACCATGTTGATGAAGGCAGGCTTCAACTCAAAGTTGTCGGTTGATTGGGTGGGGGGGGGGGGTGTTAATTGAGCTTTCAAAAATTTTGGCCAACTTAAACATTTTTTGTGCAAATAGATAATGGAAAAATCAAAAAACATAAGAGGCAATTTATTTTATAGTGGTTCGGCCCAAGTAGGGTTCCTACCCCACTTCTCTAAGCCAGTCTTACTTATTGCACTTAAGTTCCACTAACATGTATTTAAACAAACACAAGTTGATTTTCCATAGCTCACTAACAAACTCTTACACTCATAACAAGTCTTTTCTACTTGCTAAATTCAATACATAAAACCACAAGCCCCTTACTTGTAGAAAAGGAAACCAATAAATAACTTATTCAAATGAAATGCCTCTTACTTAGGTAATTTGTGTACACAAATAAATCAAAACAATAAATGATGTATCAATAAAGAACAAAGATTTCATACTCCTTAAGCTTCAATGATGATTGAGCTTTGAATGGTGACTTAGAGTTCTGTGCAGTGGGAGTTGAAAGTTGGAATAAAACTTGAATGCTCTTGAAAATGCTCATTTAAATTCACTCATCTTCCTTGTTCTAGAGATTTGAATATCTATTTATATCCTTGGAAGATGATTTAGCCATTGTTTGTTATTTCTAGAAACTTTCCAACCATTTTAAATTACTTGAAATGCACTCTGTCAGAAAGTCTTCATTTGGCTTCTTTTAAACTCTAAAATTTTACTTTGAAACTCTAAAGATTGGGTGTGAGTGTCAGTTCCCATTGGTGCATTTCAATTTAAGAGCTCTAAATCTTCATTGCAGACCTTTGAACTTTGCTTGGTCAATGAGTTGCGTTCTAACAAGGTTGTTCAGACCTCTAAAGTTCAAATTCTAACCTCTGAAATTGCTTCAGAATAGAAATGATCTTCAGACCTTTGACCTTTTCTCTAAAGTTGTCTTTGAAGTCTTCAGCTTTGATCTTTACTTCATGCAACATCTGAAATGTCCTTTGAAGTCTTTAGATTCTTTTAAAGTATCTTCAAAACTCTTTTATCATGTTTTTAGAGTCAAGTACACTTTTATAAAATGTCCTTTGAAATTTAGATCTTATTATTTTTAAAGCATTTAAATGTTTTCTTCCTCTAAATTCTTAAATGTGATATGTTCAGACTTATTGTACGTTGTTTTACATTGCATATAACTTTGAAGTTGCTTCCTTAGTGTATTTTTCTGGTTTTATTTATTTACTTTTGCAACACTTTGAAAAATAACTTGTTAGTATCATAACTTCTCATGCATGTATTAGCTCATCATCAAAACTTAGTTGTTACTATACATTCATCATCAAAATTAAGCCAGTTAAGGTGTTAGACTTAACAAAAGTTGTTGGCATTGATTCTCAAATGTGCAATTCCAGAGTAGTTATCATTCATCACTAACTTGAAAAAATCCCTTATTGATCTCAGTTGATTTTGCTTTTCCATTGTACTAGATTCATAATGCTTTGCTTTTCTAATCTCTTGAAGTGTTCTTTTGATCTCTGGATCAAAAGGAACCAAATCAGGTGTTCTAGTTCTTTAAATATACTATCACAACCACAAAAACAAAAAAGAATAAAATAAAAGAAGGCAGAAAGAATTTAGATAAAGTAAAAAATTCAAAATTAAAACTAGAATTGTTCTGTAATAATATTAGTTAAAATTAAAACTTAAATACTCCCCAACAATAATGCCAAAAATGTTTTCACACTAAATCTTATTGCAAGTGTACAGTTTCATTTTTTATAATATAATGATGAGAAGGGTTGTCATCTCCACGAGGAATGTAAAATTTCAAATATTCACCATCTATTGCAATAAATAATCCTAATTTTATTTGGAATATCAATGATCGAGAAATTGAATAAGAAGAAAAATAAACAAAATACTTTCAAACTTTGGTGGAAGAAATTCGAGGTGTAAAATCACTAGAGGATTTTCACTTATGTTTTAATTATGGTGTTCTCAACTTATTATATATTAATTTTTTTTATAGTTTATAAATCAAGAATTCCAATTTACTCAACTCCCTATCTCAAGTGCCAAGTCAAGTATATATCCCAAAAATCCCAATTTTGATATCTTCACAAATATTGGAAAATCAAGAACTTATTAAGATCTATAATTCTTGCAAACAATTTCACAAAACCCTAAAGCTCTCTTGAGTCATCTAGAATTTCATGTTGTGATGTCTAGATCCTATTTAGCATTACCTCTCTCAAGTATCAAATCCCAAATATAAAATCATTCAATAGATGACCAATAAATTGAAAGCAGACCAAGATAATTGCAAATAAATCAATGAAAACCTCAATATTATAGTTAATTAAATCCAACATAAGATCCATCCCTCCTATAGAAAGACAAGTTTAGTTCCCCTTAATAATATAGAAAACAATCCAAAGCATTCTAAGCATGTTGAAAATGAAGAAAAGAAGGATAATTAAGAACAAGAGAATTTGTCTCTAGATTTCACCCAATTTGCAATTGAATCTTCCTTCAATTCTTCAAGCTAGGCTCTCAATTCTCTTCTAAAACTTGTAGTCCTTCACCTAATCACATCCTCCCCCTTGTTTTGAAGCTTTTTCCTTTATATAAAACCCAAATTAGGGCTTATTTGTGCCAAAATGTACAATTCCCATCAAGTTGTGCACATAATTGCCAAACTTATCAACTTTTAGCATTGACTGATGCTACACATGGGCATTGCAACACCCAATAATTTGTTTGTGGAATTTTTTGGATAGCAACATGGGCACTGCAATATGCAACAATGGCTTTGTAGCACTAGCTATAGTGGATCTAATGTGAATAGTGTTTTCAACTTATGAACAATGATTTCAACATGCATCTTTCTTCCTTCCTTCCAAGTTTCTTTAATCGTCTTCAAATCTTCAAATCTTTAATTAACCTATACACAAAACAAAAACACACATAAGATTCAAATAAAATCTCAAGAACAAATAAAATATCAACTCAAAAGATACCTAATATAAGTGAATAAAATTCACTTGTTATTGGGTTTCTTATTCTTCATTCCCTCTTCTTTTTCTATCTCTTTACTCATCTTTGATGGAGATGGCATAGTACACTTTACTTCTTTGCTCATGCCACCTTTACAGCAAGGTTTTGGGAAGTTTTAGAAGGGTTTTGGGTAGATTAAATTTAGGTTTGAATGGAATCAGAGGGGAAAAGAGGAGATTGACAGAGGTTTTGGAGTTTTTGAGAGAAATGGATTGTAGAAAATGAAATAAAGTGATGAATTTTATTTGATAATGCAACTATATTTTGTTTCCTAAAGTATCATGATGTCACGCCCCACCTTCCGAGGTTTGACTTATTATTTTATACTGTATTTCAAATCGAATTGCCCACTTTTAGGGTGGGGTGCTCGAGTACCATTGTGGAACTCATCCCCTAAATTATGAGGGTTTAACCTGTACAATTATTCATTAAATCTAATAAAACACTAATATATATTCTAAAATATCCAATCACATACACACAACCCAAAATTTGTATCACACCATGATGGTAATAACTCACTTATTCCAAGATACATAATATGCACAATTTTCTACTATTATGACATGCCACTCCATTACAATATACATCAGGGATAATTTAATATAATTATATATCACGTGAGATCTTTGAATATAAATAAACAATGACCTATGAATTTCCAATACAAATTACTCTATTATAACAATATGGTCTTCAATATTGGCTCATCAATCCCAAACCTCAGTTAGGAATCTTCATTCGGCTTGTCAACTAAAAAAATTAAATAAGAAGGCATGAGTCCAGGCAAACTCAGTAAGTAGGCATATAATAGAAAATATAATAATCCATATATAACATATTCAAATCCAAAACATGTCTAATCCATGCTTGGCATTACCATGTATCCAACATTCCATTTACATCATATGTAATTATATTATTCACTATCATATCATATACAACATTCACTTCTAACCATATTAGGGAATATTCTATCCCCAACAAATCATGCATATTCCATTATAAACCAATCAACAATTAATTCAACCCAATGAATATCTACTATACATAATCAAACCCGACATCATTATTCTCAATCAAATATGAGACATCTACTGTTCCCAAATCAAAACACACAAGCCTGGATACAATCAAATGAGAATTTCATCCCCAATCATACAATATAGCAAATCAAAGGAGGAGTGCCTACTTACCTACTGATGAATCATCATACACTCTTCCAACTCCATTCCTTTTCATCCTTCTCAAATCATCCTGTATAGGGCAATAATGTCAATCATTTAAAATTGCAACTCTTAATCATTTTCTACTAATGTATTTCAGATCTACACAAACCATAATTCAATTTATAGCTAGTAATTCCAAATCAAACTTATTCATATTATATCTCATTCATTAGAATTTCAAAATACTTTATTTCTAACATCAAATCCTTGTCAACAACATGAATGAGGCTTAAACACTTTTAAACCAACTCAATTAAATCTTTAATTCAACAAATTTATGGCTTACATAACCCATACACAATTTTTCTTGATTAACCTAAACTAGGTGATAGTCTAATATCCATATTCACTTATCCAAATCATCCCATACAAGTCCCAAAACATCATTAAGCATGAATTAGTCATTTTCCCCCTATTTTTAACCACAAAATCCTATCATCTTTCCTAAAAATCCACTCTTTACAAATGGGTAGAAACCCTAGGAAACCAAATTTATGATGTCTCACACCCAAATCATCATAATCAACCTATAAAATCATTTCTCCATGATTCCTACATCACTTCCATATCAAATCTCCCCAAAAGTTATTGTTCGTAGTATGTAAGGAACCCTAGCAAGCATAAATTAGAAAATTGATTAGGGAAAACAAACTTACCATGATATTCGAATGTAGCTTTCACCCATAGATAAGAATCTAGGTCAAAATCCTCCATTAGCTCCTTCCAATTGTATGAAATCATCTTTTTTTTCCTTCTTCTTTCATCAAAACAAATAAAACTTGGGTCAAGATTTATGGTTGATGGGTTGCAATCCTAAACACACTTTGGTGGTGCTGTCGTGGGCACCCAAATTTAGAACCTTGCTCCAATCTAATTTTCTGTAGTAGTGTGAGTAAGGGT